>CAUYQV010142247.1:0-18868 GCA_963574575.1 Galagoides demidoff
ACCTGTAGTCCCAGCTACTTGGGAGGCGGAGGCAGGAGACTCGCTTGAGCCCAGGAGTTGGAGGTTGCTATGAGCTGTGATGCCATGGCACTCTACCCAGGGGGATAGCTTGAGGCTCCATCTCAAAAAAAAAAAAAAAAATGAGGTTCCCCTTTCTTTGGTAGAGGAAGCATGATGAGGTTTAGGATATTGCAGTGATGGAAATACATGCATGTGAGGGGACAAGGATTCCAGAGGAGGTCAGTCTAGAAGCAGAGAAATGTTGGGTATTTTCAGTTGAGTGTCAGGTTTGAACAGCATGAGGGATGATGAGGTTAAGTGGAAATCCTAAGACATAATCATCAAAGGCTTTGGTTAACTTTGCAGCGCTGTGACTACACACAAACAAGAAGGGTAAGCTTTTGCGACAGGGTCAAGTGAGAGGCCAAAGTAAGCTATTGGACTAGATGTCCATTGAGCTTTTGATTTAGAACACCCCAAGACTTGTACTGATCTTTCATGTATTCATAGAAAGGTTTATAGTAATTGGGGAATTCAAGGATAGGAATGTTTTGAAAGGAGTCCTTTAAGTTACAGAAAACAGTCTCTAGTGAATCTGTCCAGGGCAAGGGCTCAGGTATTTCTGCTCTTATCAGAAATTTCTGCCCTATAAAAGGGCAGCAAATTCTGAAAATTAGAAATCCAGTATCTATAGTATTCTATGAGACTGAAAAAACCTTTATGTTGTCTTTTGGTAATTGGGTGGGGGCAAGTCCCAGATAGCTTCCAATCTATGTAGACAAAGAGACTTTTCAGTTTGTGTAATGTCATGGCCTAGGTAATGGATTTGGATGTGATGAAATTGGAGTTTATTCTTGGAGACATTGTGTCCCTTGTACATAAACACTCTCGGCAAATAAAGGAAATCAATTTTGCAAGTTTCTCCATCTGGAGAGCCTAACAGAAGGTCATCATATTGTATAAGAATAGATTCCTAGGAGAATTGGATGTCTCTAAGGTTACCGTTGAATATCTGGGAAAAATAAGAGGATGCTTCTGTAAGCCCTTTGAGCATAATTGTCCACATGTTCTGTTGGTTTTACCAAACGAATATAAATAAATACTATGAGTATGGTTGCAAGTGTATCCTAAAGTATCTAAGGAATACACCTATGACTAGAAAGTAAACAGCTGTCTCACAGAATGAGGGTAGGATGGAATTGAGATTGGGGATTAGAAGGAAGAGAGGAAGCAGAATCTTGTTAATGGCTCTATGTCTTGTGCAAAGTGGCTACTGAACCTATGGACCTTTTTAATGGGCAGGATGGGTTTAATACAAGGATTAGTACAAGGAATAATAAGTCTTTTCTGGCAGTATACAGGATAAGAGATGAGCTAAAGATCTTTAACATCCTCCTTTTTGTAATAGGTTTTGGGACAGTTTGGGAAGCTCATAGCTGTCAGAGTCCAGCCTCTGTTATGTGTCCTTGTATCTCAACTCTTTTTGAACCAGAGGGCATCAAGTGTAGGTTCAAGGTCTGAGATGCTAATAGGGGAAGCATCAGGCAGTGGGTTATTTTTTTTTTTTGAGACAGAGCCTCAAGCTGTCCCCCTGGGTAGAGTGCCGTGGCCTCACTGCTCACAGCAGCCTCCAACTCCTGGGCTCAAGCAAATCTCGTGCCTCCGCCTCCCAAGTAGCTGGGACCACAGGTGCCCGCCACAACACCTGGCTATTTTTTGTTTGCAGCCATCATTGTTGTTTGGTGGGCCCGGGCTGGATTTGAACCCGCCACCTTAGATGTATGTGGCTGGCGCCTTAGCCACTTGAGCCACAGGCGCTGAGCCAGGCAGTGGGTTATTTAATCTCTACCGTCATCAAGTTATTGATCAAGTTATGGTACTCCATTTGCAACAAATTCTCTGGAGTGAAATTAGTCAGCAGAAAAGCAGACTGGGAAGAGGCTCCAAAGAGACAGGACCTGGCAGGACAAAGCCGGAGCCTGAGATGCATTTGAGATTCCTACCACTGAAAGCAGTTTGTTATTCCAAAGAAGAGAATGATAGAAAGGTGGTAGGGTTTGTGGTAGAAATAAAGCATTCTTTTTTTGCAGTTGCATGGAAATTTCTCCATTTTGTGCTAAGGACATTTGTGGGCAGACCAGAGCAGCTATTTCCACAGTGGGGTGTATTTTTTAGGTCCTATCTTTTCCTTACAATATGGATAGGTGTCTTTGTCTGTACTAGACACAGAGGTGTCCTTGTTCTAGTTATATCTAGTTACTTAATTTAAAGAACTATTAATTTGGTCTATCTGGTGTTTTCTAAGTCAAAGTACCTTCACAATGTTTCAAAAGATCTTATAGTTTAGGGAAGGGGGGCATACTATCTTCTGTTTTTAAACTAAATCTGCCAGCTATAATATCATTGCCCTTATCAAGACTAGAGTATTGGGTGGCACCTGTGGCTCAGTGAGTAGAGTGCCCCCCATATATGGAGGGATGGGTTCAAACCTGACCCCAGCCAAACTGCAACAAAAAAATAGCCAGGTGTTGTAGTGGGCACCTGTAGTCCCAGCTACTCAGGAGGCTGAGGCAAGAGAACCACCTAAGCCCAGGAGTTGGAGGTTGCTGTGAGCTATGTGATGCCATAGTACTCTACTGAGGGCAACAAAGTGAGACTGTCTCTACAAAAAAAATAAAAAATAAAAAAAGACTAGAATATTACAGAAAGTGGTAGTTAAGTGGTTTCTGAAAGTAGGTTGGGCTCGGCACCTGTGGTTCAAGTGGCTAAGGTGGTGGGTTTGAATCCAGCCCGGGCCCGCCAAACAACAATGATGGCTGCAACCAAAAAAAAATAGCCAGGCATTGTGGCGGGTGCCTGTGGTCCCAGCTACTTGGGAGGAGGAGGCAGGAGACTCGCTTGAGCCCAGGAGTTGGAGGCTGCTGTGAGCTGTGATGCCACAGCAGTCTACCCAGGGGGACAGCTTGAAGCTCTGTCTCAAAAAAAAAAAAAAAGTAGGATGAATTTCTTCTTTCTCTGTTCATAAATTTGACTTTTTGACCAATTTTTCTTCTTTCTTTTGTTTTTTTACAGAAAGACTTCATGGAAAACTGCTAAGAGATCGTGTCCTATTTTTATATTTTTAGATATTCATTTGTGTTCAGATTCAGAGGTATGTACTTAACATAATTTGGTAATAAATCCATCCTATCTTTTCTAACCTGGTTTTGTATCTCCAGGTCCAAGAAAAACACAGATTAAGCAGACTTTAAATTCTTAGAACAATCCTAAACTCTTAGGTGAATTTTTTTTTTTTTTTTTTGAGACAGAGCCTGAAGCTATCCCCCTGGCCACAATGCCCAGCCATTTTTTTTTTTTTTTTTTTTTTGGTTGTAGCCATCATTGTTGTTTGGCGGGCCCAGGCTGGGGATTTCGAACCCACCACTTTAGGTGTATGTGGCTGGCGCCTTAGTCGATTGAGCCACAGGCGCGGAGCCTTGGTGAATTTTTGACTGTCTTTGGGAAAGTTGAGAAAGTCTTTAACTAGATTATGCAAATTTAATTTTGGCCAAGGATTAAACATGTAAATCCATTCATGTTGTGAGTAATCTTCTTCTTCTTTTTTTTTTTTTTTGATAATTTTATTTATTTATTTATTTTTTGAGACAGAGCCTCAAGCTGTCGCCCTGGGTGGAGTGCTGTGGCATCACAGCTCACAGCAACCTCCAACTCCTGGGCTCAAGCGAGTCTCCTGCCTTCACCTCCCAAGTAGCTGGGACTATAGGCACCCGCCACAATGCTTGGCTATTGTTTGGTTGCAGCCATCATTGTTGTCTGGCGGGCCCAGGCTGGATTTGAACCCGCCAGCTCAGGTGTGTGTGGTTGGTACCTTAGCTACTTGAGCCACAGGCGCCGAGCCGGGAGTGATCTTCATTCCCATCTACGTTGTGAGCAATTCTGATGAGATAATGTCCAGTTAGAGAAATGTGTTTAGGGCAGCGCCTGTGGCTCAGTGAGTAGGGCGCCAGCCCCATATAAGGAGGGTGGCGGTTTCCAACCCTGCCCCTGCCAAACTGGAACACAAAATAATAGCCAGACGTTGTGGTGGGCACCTGTAGTCCCGGCTGGTTGGGAGGCTGAGGCAAGAGAATCGCCTAAGTCCAAGAGCTGGAGGTTGCTGTGAACTGTGACGCTACAGCACTCTACTGAGGGCAACAAAGTGAGACTCTGTCTCTAAAAAAAAAAAGAGAGAGAGAGAGAGAGATGTGTTTAGCAAAGAGAAGTGAAAGAAAGAGAAGAGGGGCCCAGTGGCGGTGCAGGAGGAGAAGGGGAAAGGCAGAGAAAGGATGAGGAAGAAGTCAAGATACAGGGAGGACAAGGAAACGGAGGACCACATTGAGCTGGTCAGAAGGGGGAGAGAAGCCTTTAAATTTGGGTTGTCAGGTATTTTAGATTTGGGTTAACCTTTTCTGAAAGTCCTTAGGGAAGCAATTTTAAAGTTTGTCCCCCTTTTAGCTTCTTTGTAATAATCACAAAAATGTCAACCCTCAAATCATTTGGAATCTTTGAATACTTTGATGCCAAGGCACAAGGCATGAGAATAATTTTGTTTATGTCAGTCATTTACTGGGGATGACAGTATGTCAGTTCCCTAGACTAGTCACTAAAATTTTAGATTGTCTTTAATACTCTCCTGTGCTGGCTCGGCGCCTGTGGCTCAATCGGCTAAGGCACCAGCCATGTACACCTAAGGTGGCGGGTTCGAATCCCCAGCCCGGGCCCGCCAAACAACAATGACGGCTGCAACCAAGAAATGGCCGGGCATTGTGGCGGGCGCCTGTGGTCCCAGCTACTTGGGAGGCAGAGGCAGGAGACTCGCTTGAGCCCAGGAGTTGGAGGTTGCTATGAGCTGTGATGCCATGGCACTCTACCCAGGGCGACAGCTTGAGGTTCCGTCTCAAAAAAAAAAAAAAATACTCTCCTGTGCAATTGGCATCACAATGTATGTACATATAAGAGGTTGGACAATGACCTGGAAGTTCATGGAATGACTGGTGACCACCCATATTCAAATGATGAGAACAAACAGGAGATAGTAGCCAGCTCAGAGAATTTCCGCACTGTATCTCTCCTTCCCGTAAGAGCCTTGAGTGATGCAGAATGATACACATCTATAGGCTTCTACCAAAGACAATAAAGGAAAAAAATAAAGGCTTAGCTGATGCTCAAGAAAAGCAAGGGACACAGGAGAAACAGGACTTACTCTACTGCACAGCCACCAGGATGTCCAGGAGAGGAGACAGCAAAGTTTGTAATGTATCGAGTCCACACTGAGTAGCAGGAGATCCAGGATCCAGGTCATGGCACCAGACACTGGGAGAAAATCAAACACAATTAAGTATAAGCTTCTCTTTTTTTCTTTTTCTTTTTTTTTTTTAGAGATAAGGCCTCCTCACTGTCTTTCCTAGGCTAGAGTGAGGTGGAGCAATCATAGCACACTAGAGCCTCAATCTTCTGACTCATGCCACCCTCCTACCTTAACTTTCCACGTAGCTGGTACTAATGGCCTGTACCACCAACCTTGACTAATTCTTCTCACTCTTTATAAAGATGAGGTCTCACTATGTTGCCCAGGTTGGTCTCAAACTCCTTCCCTCAAGTAATTGATCCCCCTTGACCTCCCAAAGTGCTGAGATTAGCCAGGCATGGTGGCTCACTCCTGTAATCCCAGAACTTTGGGAGGCTAAGGCAGGTGGATCACCTGAGCTCACAAGTTTTTGCAGCCAGCCTGAGCTAGAGTGAGGGCAACTGTAGTTCCAGCTACTCAGGAGGCTGAGACAAGGGAATCACTTGAGCCAAAGAGTTTGAGGTGCCCTGAGCTATGACAGCACAGCACTCTACAGAGGGTGACAAAGTGATACTGTCTCAAAAACAAAACAAAACAAAAAAAACCAAAGGACTGGGATTATAGGTTTGAACCACCCCCCACCCAGCCCTCATGTAAGGTTTCATTGCAGCATGAGAACCATTGTTTTTTTTTTTTTTTTGAGACAGAGTCTTACTATGTCGCCCTTGGTAGAGTGCTATGGTGTCACAGCTCACAGCAACCTTCAGCTCTTGGACTTAGGTGATTCTCTTGCCTCAGCTTCCCAAGTAGCTGGGACTACAGATTCCTGCCGCAGCACCTGGCTATTTTTTTGTTGCAGTTGTCATTGTTATTTAGCAGGCCTGGACTGGGTTCAAACCCGTCTGTCTTGAGCTACAGGCACCGAGCTGAGAACCATTCTTTTTCTGTTGTTTTTGCAGGGTTTTTTTGACCAGGGCTGGGTTTGAACCCGCCACCTCCAGCATAAGGGGCCAGCACCCTACTCCACAGGTTCTGGCCATGTTTTTTATTTAATTTATTTTTTTAAGAGACAGAGTCTTACTTTATCGCCCTAGGTAGAGTGCTGTAGCATCATAGCTCACAGCAACCTCCAACTCCTGGGCTTCTACAGGCGCCCACCACAATAGCCCGTCTATTTTTTTGTTGCGGTTTGGCCAGAGCTGGGTTCGAACCTGCCACCCTCGGTATATGGAGCCAGTGCCCTACCCACTGAGCACAGCTACCACCCTTTGTTGTGATGTGCTTCCCAGCCCATTTCCCTCCTTCTCCCTCCCCCCCAGATTCAACTCTGGGGATAAGGCAAGACCCTCCCCCCCCCCCAGGGTGACTGAGAACATGCTTCCCAGCCACATTCCCAGGCCCCCTCCTTCCCCCTAGAGTTGCCAAGAACAGACTTCAGAAGAAGAAAGCACAAACCCCCCCCCACCAAAGAGTGAACAATGGTGGAAATCTACCAAGGCTGTATTAATCATGGTTACCTAACTATAACTATTGTAATTTGAGATATATCCATTGTCAACTAAGACTGTATTAATCATTGTTACATGACTGTAACCATTCCTGTACCCATGACTACCCAAGCTGTAACCCCCCCAACCAGTCACGTTTTGCTTCTGCACTAGCATGCTTGCTAAAAACTATAAAAGACAACCCACCCCCCTACTTTGGGGCTGACTGCCTCACAGAGCAGCAGCCCTGCGGCAGGTAAAATAAATTACCAATTAATTACACCTAAGTGGGGGGTCTGACTCTATCTTTTCAGGTCATAGGTGGTACCACACCTTGAGAACCATTCTTAAAGTGTGTTTTGCCTTGAGGAAAGAAGCAGAGATTTGGCCAGACCTGGTGGCTTATGGCTGTAATCCTACCACTTGCTAGGTCAAGGAGGGTGAATTGCCTGAGCCCATGGTTTGAGACCAGCTGGAGCCAGAGTGAGACCTCATCTCAAAAAAAAAAAAAAAAAAAGTTGGCTCGGCGCCTGTGGCTCAATTGGCTAAGGCGCCAGCCACGTACACCTAAGGTGGCGGGTTCGAATCCCCAGCCCGGGCCCGCCAAACAACAATGATGGCTGCAACCAAAAAATGCCCTGGTGTTGTGGTGGGCACCTGTGGTCCCAGCTACTTGGGAGGCTGAGGCAGGAGACTCGCTTGAGCCCAGGAGTTGCTGTGAGCTGTGATGCCATGGCACTCTACCCAGGGGGGTAGCTTGAGGCTCCATCTCAAAAAAAAAAGATAGCTGGGTGTTGTGGTGGGTGCCTGTAGTCCCAGCTACTTGGGAGGCTGAGGCAAGAGAATTGCTTGAGCCCAGGAGTTTGAGGTTGCTGTGAGCTATCGTGCCATGGCACTCTACTACGGGCAACAACAACAACAAAAGCAGAGATTTGAAAAAAGGTTTAGCCCAAGAAATCAGGTTGAAGTTCAAGTAATTTTCAGAATAGTTGATAAAAAACATTTCTTGGAAGAGTGAGGTATTTTTCTTTTTTTGGAGACAGAGTCTTACTTCATCACCCTTGGTAGAGTGCTATGGAGTCATGAAAGGGCCAGACCAGCGCCATTTTGTCATTTACTGCATAAACTCTATTAAACCGCAGGGCCACTCCCTGCTGCCTCTCCACACCTGCTGCTCAGCCGCTGATTGAGACACCTTAGGCAGACAGCTACCATACCACCATAATAGGTAATGAGTTTCAGTCCCTTGAACAGCTCCCATAATAGGTAATAGGTTTCTGCTGAAATTCAGGTATTCTCCTTCAACTACCTAATTAGGCTACACTACCTCTAGCCCCGGTTAAGAAATCCCCTGTACCAATCCAAATCCTTCTTTATAGTGAAATCACTAACCACCAATCAAAAGTGTACTCGTACCCTCCTACCCTTCTAGCTTTCTGTACCCCATAAAAACTACCTCCACGCCGGGTTCAAGACTCTTCCTCGGTATCTATGCCAGGAGAGTCCAGGTTTGGGTGTGGCCCAGGCCTGAAGGCTCGTCCTCAGCTTGCATTCCAGGAGAGTCCGGGCTTCCCGGGGCCTGAATAAAACTCACCTCTTGCTTTTTACATTGGAGTCTGTCTCAGACTGTCTCTTTGGGGCCACTTGGGAAATTTTGGGCATAATACTCACAGCTCACAGCAACCTCCAAATCCTGGGCTTAGGCGATTCTCTTGCCTCAGCCTCCCATGTAGCTAAGACTACAGACACCTGCCACAACGCCCATCTATTTTTTTGTTGCAGTTTGGCTGGGGCTGGGTTCGAACCCACCACCCTCAGTATATGGGGCCAGCGCCCTACCCACTGAGCCACAGGCGCTGCTGAGTGAGGTATTTTTCTTCGGTCATTGGTTAGGTAGCACCAACCAAAAGAAAGCAATATTTTTTTGTTTGTTCGTTCGTTTGATTTTTGTTTTGAGGACAGAGTGTCACCGGGTCACCCTGGATAGAGTGCTGTGGCATTATCATAGCTCATAGCAACCTTAAACTCTTGGACTCAAGAGCTTCTCTTAGCTGGGTGCAGTGGCTCACGCCTGTAATCCTAGCACTCTGGGAGGCTGAGGCAAGTGGCTTGCTTGAGCTCACGAGTTCAAGACCAACCTGAGCAAAAAGTGAAACCCCCTCCACCCCTGTCTCTGCTAAAAATAGAAAAACTGAGGCAAGAGTATATATCTTGAGCCCAAGAGTGGGAGGTTGCTGTGAGCTATGACACCACAACACTCTACACAGGGCAACAGTTTGAGACTCTGTCTCAAAAAAAAGAAAAAGAAAAAAAGACAGAGAAGGGACAAGACAAAGGAAAAGGAGCTGGTAATTTGTGGAAAGGTAACCATGTGGGTGGGGGCACCATGGATGATAAGAGTTATTTTTAGCCAGGCGTGGTGGCACAAGCCTGTAATCCTAGCACACTGGGAGGCTGAGGTGGGTGGATTGCTTGAGCTCATGAGTTCGAGACCAGTCTGAGCAAAAGTGAGATTCCATCTCTACTAAAAATAGAAAAATTGAGGCGAGAGAATTGCTTGAGCCCAAAAGTTGGACGTTGTTGTGAGCTATGACACCAAGGTAGTCTACCCAGAGTGAGACTCTGTCTCCAAACAAACAAAAAAAAAAGAGTTATTTCAGTAAGCTATGGTATGTAGATTCCTTTCCAGGCCATTTCTGGGCTGTTAAGAGTCTAGAGTGGCCTCTGGTGATTAAGGATCTAATAATGATCTTTCTCTTCCTGGAAGAGGAAGACACCTTTACAAATGAAAATTTGCTGGGAACCTGGTGCTAAACTATCTTAGCAGAGCAGCTCCCTCATTGGGGTCTATTGAAAGTCAGTCCTCCAGTCTAGGGTTTGTCAAAAGACAAAAACAAACGAAACAAATGAAAACTTGTATCCTATTTTTAGGCAAATGCCAAGATAGCAAAGAGCTTTTTTGGGTTTTGCTGTTTCTCATTGTTTTCAGCTCAAAATGATTCAAAGTGGTATTTACCAATGTATTGAGATTCGACAACTGAGGTGGTCCAAAAGTAAAAAAAAAAAAAAAAATTAAAAAAAAAAAAAGAAAAACAACAAATGTTTTGAGGTGACACCACCTCTTAGTTTTTGCTGCCAAAGTGAAGTTACAGTGGTTAACTGGTGCATTCTGTCTTCCACACGCTAAAATTATCTAACACATTTTGAATCCATTCGTGTCTTTTTTTTTTGAGACAAAGTCTCACTGTGTTGCCCTTGGTAGAGTGCTGTGAAGTCACAGCTCACAGCAACCTCAAACTCTTAGGCTCAAGCGATTCTCTTCCCTCAGATTCCCGAGTAGCTGGGACTACAGGTGCCTGCCACAAGGCCCGGCTACTTTTCTGTTGTAGTTGTCATTGTTGTTTGGCAGGCCCCAGCCAGGATTGAACCCACCAGCCCCGGTGTATGTGGCTGGCCCCCTAGCTGCGGAGGTACAGGTGCCGAGCCCATTCATGTCTTTTTATTTTCATCACAACCACTACCTCCCTTGCTTGGTTCATAAATCTTTTTCTTCATCCCTACAATTTGTAGTAATATTTATACAATTAAAATCAGAGTACAATATTCACTTTGTCATATTTGCAGCTGTCCCTGTCTGCCCACTGCAGTCTAATCCCGCTTTTCCAACTCCGTCTTCTGCTCCCCACTCACTGCTGAACCATGTAGGCTTCCTCTGATCTCCTGAACATCCTTCCCAGCCCAGGGCACTGATGCTTGCTCTTCTTCCTAACTGAATGTTCTTTGCATGACTGGATCCTTTTCATCATCTGGTCCCAGAGGAAATGTTACCTTCTGTGGTATGATGATATCACATATCCCAGGTCCTGTCACAGGGCTCCTAAAACCTTAGGGTCTCTTAAGTCATGGGAGTGCCTTTTTACTCACAAGGAGTCTCTTTTGATCACACTTGGGTTTATTATGCTAATAATGTGATTTAAGGTGAAGACCCTAGATAGCCCAGGATGGGGCCAGTCACCAAAGTGACCAATGATTGGAAAATTTGAGGGTTGGAACTTTCAGCCCGCCCACCAAGCTCCAAGAAAGGGGCTGGGGCGAGGGGCTAGACATTAAGATAGATCTATGAAAACTCTTGGAAAACAAGACGTGATGAGCATCCAGGTTGCTGGACATGCTAATATGCCAGGAGGTTGGTGCGAGTCCTCCCCCAAACCTTGCCCTATATCTCTTCATTTGGCTGTACAGCTTTGTCTTTTATAATATCTTTTGTAGGCTTGACGCCTGTGGCTCAATCGGCTAAGGCGCCAGCCACATACATCTAAGGTGGCGGGTTCCAATCCCCAGCCCGGGCCCGCCAAACAACAATGACGACTGCAACCAAAAAATGGCCGGGCGTTGTGGCGGGCGCCTGTGGTCCCAGCTACTTGGGAGGCGGAGGCAGGAGACTCGCTTGAACCCAGAAGTTGGAGGTTGCTATGAGCTGTGATGCCATGGCACTCTAGCCAGGGGGGTAGCTTGAGGCTCCATCTCAAAAAAAAAAAAAAAAAGATTTATCCATGTTGCTGTGGTGCTTCTGGCTTTATTAAAAGTTTTGTTGCTTTTAATGGATGTGTGTTACTTTAGTGTACATTGTGCAAGGTCATATTTTTGCATCTCTGCTACCTCCCAGTGATAAGCAACTAGGTTGGATGGTTACCCCCACTGCACGCCATTTGCTTTCACAACTGACACTGAAAGTTTCTTTGGAGCACAGATTCATCAGTAGTGCTTCCAAGGTCACAGAGCATGTACCTACTTGATTTGACAGACTTTAGGCAGATTTTTCTCCAGTCAGTTGCCCTGGGCTCCACATTTTCACCCTCAGTATACAGGGATTCTTGTTTCTTCTCATTTCCCCCAATTGACTCATTTTTTTTCTTGGCTATTCTAGTGGGTGCAAGTGATGTTTTCCTGTTTTATTTTGCATTTCTCTGATACTAATAGGTTTGAACACCTCTTAATAGACACAGTGGTAATTCTAGTTTCCTCCTTTGTAAATTGCCCATTCAGATCTCTTGTCCATTTAGCTATGGTATTTTTAATCTTTGATTTATAGGAGTTACTTGTACATTATAATTATTAATGAAAAAAATGAACTCTGCGAAATAATTTTTTTATTAAATCATAGCTGTGTACATTAATGCAATCATGGGGTACAATGTGCTGGTTTTATATACCACTTGAAATATTTTCATCAAACTGGTTAAAATAGCCTTCATGGCATTTTCTTAGTTATTGTGTTAAGACATTTATACTCTACACTTTGTAAATTTAACATGTACTCTTGTAAAATGCACAGTAGGTGAGTCCCCACCAATTACCCTCCCTCCACCCATCCGCTCCCCTTCCCTCCCCTCCCTTTCCCCTTACCCCATATTCTTGGGCTATAGTTGGGTTATAGCTTTCATATAAGCTATAACTTGGTTTCATAGTAGGACTGAGTACATTGGATACTTTTTCTTCCATTCTTGAGATACTTTGCTAAGAAGAATATGTTCCAGCTCCATCCATGTAAACATGAAAGAGGTAAAGTCTCCATCTTTCTTTATGGCTGCATAGTATTCCATGGTGTACATATACCACAATTTATTGATCCATTCATGGGTCGATGGGCCCTTGGGCTTCTTCCATGACTTAGCAATTGTGAATTGGGCTGCAATAAACATTCTTTGTAATAAAGAAATACAAATATCTTTTTTATAAAGTGATTTTTGGTCTTCTGGTTATATACCTACTAGAGGAATTGACGGATTGAATGGCAGGTCTATGTTTAGATCCCTAAGTTATCTCCAAACATCTTTCCAAAAGGAATGTATTAGTTTGCATTCCCACCAGCAGCATAGAAGTATTCCCTTTTCTCCACATCCACACCAGCATCTCTGGCTTCAGGATTTCATGATGTGGGCTAATCTTACTGGGGTTAAATGATATCTCAAAGCAGTTTTGATTTGCATTTCTCTGATGATTAAGGATGATGAACATATTTTCATATGTCTGTAGGCCATTCGCCAATCTTCTTCAGAGAAATTTCTCTTCAAGTCCCTTGCCCACCCTGAGATTGGATCACTTGTTCTATTCTTTCTGCAAAATAGTTTAAGGAGGTTTGTTCTGAGCCAATATGAATGACTACATTCTGGGAAAACACAGTCATGAGAGGTCCTGAGAAGGTGTGCCCAAGGAAGGGGGGTTACAGTTTGGTTTTACACATTTTAGGGAGACAGGAATTGCAGGTTAAATTATAAATCAGTATGTGGTAGGTATACATTGGTTTAGCCCAAAAGAGCAGTGCATCTCGAAGTCAGAGAGTGTTGCAAGTCATAAGTAGATATAGGGATTTCTCAGTTAAGCTTTGTCTAAAAATTTAGAATCAGTAGAAAGGAAAGCTTAAGATAAAGGGGTCTGTTGTCTCTCATATGATGCCATAATACACCAGTGAAAAATATCGGTTTAGGCTTAGCACCCATAGCTCAGTGAGTGGGGTGCCAGCCACATACACTGAGGCTGGTGGGTTCCAGCCTGGCCCGGGCCTGCTAAACAACAACGGCAGATGCAACCAAAAAGATAGCTGGGCGTTCTGGCAGGCACCTGTAGTCCCAGCTACTTGGAAGGCTGAGGCAAGAGAATCTCTTAAGCCCAAGAGTTTGAGGTTGCTGTGAGCAGTGATGTCACAGCACTCTACTGAAGACATAGTGAGACTCTGTTTAAAAAAAATCAGTTTAGCAGGTGTCATGCGGGCATGACTTATCCCCTTGTCTTACATGGCCTTTGATCTAGTTCATATTTGGGTATCTTACTGTCTCAAAGAGTCTGTTTTGTCAGTCTTCCTATCTTTATTTGAACAATAATCATGATCAGTTTTGTCTAAACTCCCAAAGGGAGAGGGTATAGCAAGACATGACTGTCCTCTCATCTCATCATGGCCAAGAACTCAATTTTTAAGGTGTTTCTAGACACCCCCCCCCCCATTGGCCAAGAGGGTGCCTGTTTAGTCAGTTGGAGGCTTAGGCTTTTATTTTCAGTTTATATATATTAATTCTTTCTCATTTTGGACGTAGAACTTATCCTTCTTCAATCTATGATCTGTTAACTTTGTCTACAGCACCCATCATTGGGTGCAAATCTTTAATTTTGATGTAATCAAATCCATAAGCTGCATTTTGGTTGTTGGTCCCATTCTTAAAAGTCCTTCCATATCTTTAAATTAAAAAAAAGTATTTAATGATTTCTCCCCTTAGGTTTATCATTTTACTTTCACACATCTTCATCTATCTAGAATTTGCCATTGTATGTAAGTGTCCAGTTTTAATTTTGTCCATTAGTGAGTCTTTTACACGATTCCACCAACTAATCATCTATACTTTTCCCATTGGTCTGTGGTATCTTCTTTTATCAGATAACGAGTTCCATTTATACTCAAGTCCTCTATTCCATTTTGTTGCATTGATGTTTTTATCTGTTCCTATGCCCCTAACTTTTTTCATTACTATTGCTTTATAATACGGCTTAATAGACTGTAGGACAAATCCACTTCTTTGTTTTTTGATGGATCACCGTCAGCAGTGCATGTACTGGGGACAAGGGACAGGTCAATTACCCTTGAATGTAGACTTTAAGAAGGGAGATTGGTGTAAAGTTCACATCCCATGAATTCATTCTGAGCTGGCTAGCAGAAATTAAGTTGCATCATTCTGGAGGTGGGAGACTGAGACAGGAGAGGAACGATAAGTAAACAAACAAGTAAACAGAACTACTCTCCACTTTCTTCTCAAATGTCTCTAAACTCAGTCCTAATTTATTTATGCCTTACTGGCTGACACTTTCCTTCTTACGGTCTCAGACACGCTTAAAGGATTTGTTAACTTTCACAAAAAAATTTTTTTTAATACTTCTACATTTCCTGCCCTTTAGTCCTTCTCCCACGAAACTAGCAATTTCCTGGGACAAAGACGGTGCTTGAAAGGCTGCCAGGCCAATTTCAGCTTCCCATCCATGTCACGGTGCCCTCACGGCGGCCCAGCCTGGTTCTGTGCAAGCCTTCGTCAAGGACATCGTGACAGTACAAACCCAAAACGTTACAAGCAATCCATTCCCGGCCTAAAAAGGGTTGAAGATGACAATCATTTTGATTCAGAAACCCTGGTATCGTTCTTTAAAAAGTGCCTGCTCTCTGTCAAACGATTGACAGAGCAGAAAGAACTAGGGAACTGACAGACCTTCTACGTCCTCCCGTCGTTCTTATTCCAGGACGATAAGAACAAGGAGACCCCATATTTTGCTTGGTGTCCAAAAATGTAGATGGAATAATCCAGAGACAGTCAAGAAAGTGATTTTCATATCCCTACCAATAGTTTCTAAAAAATGTTAAGGATATCAACTTCTGTGTTACATAAACACAGATGTACACGGATGTGGGTATTGACATGGGGCCCGGGAGACCTGACCCCAGCCTGACTCTGACCCTCACACGGGCTGTACCATTTTGATAAATGTATTTACCCCATCAGGACCTCCCTTTTCTGGGCTGTAAAATGGATGAGTTGCACTAACTGATATCAATAAACTTAACTCTCACAGCCCACTATTGCTTGAATTTTACCCACATGTCAAAAGGCATTACATTAAGGGTAATTATTTAAGGGTCTGTATCACGTTTAGCTGGGATTATCATTAAAAAAAAAAAAAAGGTAGCTATTGCTCAGACACCTCTCCATAGACATTGATTCTTTTTTTTATTATTATTTGATGCTCTCAACTCTAGTGGATATATGAGTTGATTTTCAGATATGTTTTATTTATTTATTAATTTTTTTGTAGATACAGAGTCTCACTTTATTGCCTTAGGTAAAGTGCTGTGGCATCACAGCTCACAGCAACCTCCAACTCCTGGGCTTAGTCGATTCTCATCCCTCAGCCTCCCGAGTAACTGGGACTGCAGGTGCCTACCACAACACCCGACTGTTTTTTGTTGCAGTTTGGCTGAGGCTGGGTCTGAACGCACCACCTTCGGTAGACCGGGCAGCACCCTACCCACTGAGCCACAGGAGCCACCCCTAGACATCCGATACTTATCTTTCATTTGCATTAGTCAATTTAAGCAAAATAGGCATTTTGGTAGCTCCACAAACATAGCCAAAGCATCTTCCTCTTTATAAAAGAGGATTTGCCCTTTTGGATTGAAAGTTATTATAGTAATTTTCGCCAAGATTTTTTTCTAGCTAGGGAATCTTTTGGGAGGTCAAACCCTTATTTAAAAAGCTTAAATGCTTAGAACATAAGGCAACATACCGTCTGGAAGGCAGTTGTGTATGGAGTGGGTGAGGTAGGTGGGAGAATGACACAAAGACCCACTGTGAAAAAGCCTGAAGGCAAATGTTAAGACCATGGTATTGTATCCCACAGGCAGTGGGGAGCCATTCACCATTATTTGGTATTATTTTTTTCCTTTTTTTTTTTTATTGTTGGGGATTCATTGAGGGTACAAGAAATCAGGTGGCATTATTTTTTTCTCGTGTTAAAATTCATGCTTATTATTGAAATTAACCATCCGTAATCTCATCATCATGAGAAAACCATCATTAACCTTTTCTCTTTCTTTCTAGCTATTTCTCTAAATAGGTATAACATGCATGTGTTTTTACCTGTGCATATGTGTGTTTGGAGGCAACTATAGATATCTCTCTGTTTATTTATTTTATACATAGGGAGGGGGGAGGATGTGTGGAGGGACGGTAACTGGTGGGAGCACACCTGTGGTGCATCTTACAAGGGTACATGTGAAATTTACTAAATGTAGAATACAAATGTCTCAACACAATAACTAAGAGGGTGCCGTGAAGGCTATGTTAACCAGTTTGATGAAAATATTTCAGATTGTATATAAAACCAGCACATTGTACCCCCCACGATTGTATTAATGTACACAGCTCTGATTTAATTAAAAATAATATTTATTTTATAAATAAATAAACCTTATTTATTTTCCCATGCATTTATTAATTGTAAAAGTAATGCACATTCTTGTAAATGGAGATAACAAAAAAATATATAAAGGAAGCACCCACAGTCTTGCCAAGCAAAAATAATCTCAGCCAACATTTTAGCTTAATTTCCCCAGGCCTACTACATAACTGTAAATATTTTAGATCTTAGTATACATACAATTTTATTGGCATTGTAAATCTCTGAGCTTGCTAAACCATAAACTTTTTTATTTTATTTTATTTTATTTTTTTTGAGACAGAGTCTCAGTCTGTTGCCCAGACTAGAATTCCTCGGCGTCATAGCTCACAGAAACCTCAAACTCCTGGGCTTAAGCAATCCTCTTCCCTCAGCCTCCCAAGAAGCTGGGACTAGAGGCATACACCACAAGGCCCAGCTAGTTTTTGTATTTTTTGTAGAGACAGGGTCATACTCTTGCTCAGGCTGGTGTCAGAACTCCTGCGCCCAGGAGATCCACTTGCTTTGGCCTCCCAGAGTATTAAGATGACAGGCGAGAGTCGTCAGCCTGGCTCAACCCTAGACTACTGAAGAACAAACTACTCCCTGCCCCTACTCTCACACGAAATACACTTACCTGGAATAATAATAATAATAATGACATCTTTATAACATAACAGATCACAACTGACTTGTTGCCTGGGTCTTGATGATAAGCAGACCCAGTTCAAAAAGGGAGGAGAAGACGTAAAAAACGGTAAGTCAAATGCAAAGAGGATTTTTAACAGTGTGAGGTACTTCCCGTGGGATAAATAAGGAGAAAAAAAAAAATCCCTTCATTGGAGATGATTAAGAGAGTATTTGGCCACTTTGGTGTGGAGTCTTTAGCAAGAATCAAAGCGTCAACAATGGGAAGCAGGTGTATTCTGCTCTTTTGCTTTGACAAGAGAAGAGAATGACAGAGATGGAACAGTAGCTCAGACAGAAGGATGATGAGAGCGAGTGTTTTTGCTTGAGAGATATTTGTACAAGTTTATAGTCTGAAGGGAAAGGAAGGATGAGAGAGATAGGAAAATAAATGGAACAAGGTCCTCTATGAGGGGAGGCCCCAGGACAGAATGAAAGGTTCTAGGCAGTCTGTCCTCACACCAGGCTGCACGGAGGATCACCCAGGGAGGTTGTCAAAAAATATCAATGTCCACGCCTCATTCCAGCCAGTGTAATCAGATTCTCTGCGGGGTAGGACGAATGCATTGGGGTGTTTTCATGTGCAGCCAGGGTTAAGATCCTCTCCCGTGGACAAACACTTCATTTCCTGGATCAATGGGAAGGGAAGCAGACACTTAGAAACAAAGAGATTTTTAAGACCAATGGCACCAATCTCTTCAATAAAGAAGACAAGGTCATCTGTTAAGAACACATGAAATAATGGCCAGTTTGGGGCCAAAAAAAAAAAAAGCGCAAAAAGTTTAGAACAGTCATTAGGTTAACAACAAACGTCCAAGGAAACTAATGTCTCTGTAATATTTCTGCTTATGTGCAATTAAGTCCTATAATGAAGAGTGCACGGACTGAAATACAGCTAGTGCAACTGGAAAACAGTCCAATAACTCATCAAGCTGGCAAAGTTTAACACTTAAAAGCAGGAGAGGAAAATGGTGAAATCGACTTTGGGAAGTAAATCGCACAGAATGAGAATTAGCTGTGAGATTAAACAGTAAAGACGTAATACCTGGTGCTCAAGCCATCATTTAAATCTAATGCTTTCTCATTGAAGGAGCTCTGTGGATGAAATTACATCCCCAAGTTACATTTTTATGAGAGGGATTTAATGATTTTTTTTCATTTATGAAAAGATTGGGGGGGGAGGTGGATGAAGACAGAAAATATTAACTTACCAGGCTTGGCGCCTGTGGCTCAATCAGCTAAGGTGCCAGCCACATACACCTAAGGTGGTGGGTTCGAATCCCCAGCCCAGGCCCACCAAACAACAATGATGGCTGCAACCAAAAAATGGCCGGGCGTTGTGGCGGGCACCTGTGGTCCCAGCTACTTGGGAGGCAGAGGCAGGAGACTTGCTTGA
>CAUYQV010142251.1:0-13154 GCA_963574575.1 Galagoides demidoff
ACATCCCAGGGAGTGCAGGCTTGGCTTGTGTTAGAAGTCTGTGTAGCCAGGTGCAGTGGCACATGCCTGTAGTCCCAGCTACGGGGGAGGCTGAGTGAGAGGAGCCCTGAACCCAGGTCATGGTGAGCTCTGGTGGTGCCACTGCACTCCAGCCTGAGGGACAGAGCAAGACACTGCCTCAAAAAAAAAAAAATGTTTATGCAGCAGCCCTGTACTTGGCTCTTAAATTCTTGAACAGACTTTCAGTTGACCACTGTACTGTTCCTATCTACTCTCCTAGTCTCCACCACCTTGCCTTGGCACCACTGTCATCTGGTCACTCAGGTCAGAACCCCAGGTCATTCTGACTCCTTATTGTCCCTCAGCCTCCTGTGGCCCAGCCACAACACATCCTGGTGGCGATGCCTCCACGACACATCCAGGTCCCCTCCTTTCTCCACCCCACCTCCTCCCTGCCCAGGCTTCCGGCATCTCCCACTCAATGGTGACTTCAATATCCTTCTGGCCTCCCCACTTCAATCATGCCCCACTATGGACTTTCCTCCTGAGGCAGCCAGAGGGGCCTTTAAGTCATTAAATCAAAGGAAGCCAGACACAAAAAGGCTGCATCCCGTATGATTCTAGTTAGATGAAGAGTGCAGAACAGGTTCATCCACAGAGACGCAAAGCAGAGGGGAAGTTGCTGGGCCTGAGAGGCAGGGGTGATGGGGAGTGACAGCTGGTGGGAGTAGGGCTTTCTTTTGGGGTGATGTAAAGTTCCGGAACTGGATGGAGGTGGTGGCTGCACACCAGTGTGATACAGTGAATGACACGTTTTCACATGGGTACAGAGGTAAATTTTATGTTATGTGTTCTCATCACAGTAAAAACAAGCCAAGTTAAATCAGACCACATTTGATTAAAACCCTCCACTGCCCGCTGCCCTCTGTCCTTTGGATATCCCTGTTCCCCCAAGGCCTTTGCTGCCTGTGAAGTCTGGTTAGAAGAGTGGGGGAGTGTTAGGGCCTGGGTCTGCCAGGTGGCCCTCTTGCCCCACTGCCCATTACTCTGGTGTGGTTTTATTCACGGCTCCTGATGCTATTTGGAATGACCATGTTTATTTAGTAACTTTATTTGCCAGTTACCCTTTCCCAGCTAGAAGGTAAGCGTGTGAGAGATAGGGGCTCTGTTCACCATCTCCACTGTGGACCCCTGTGTGCCTGGAGCCCAGAGGGGCCTTATATGCTGAACAGCTGTGGTGGGCAGGCTGCCACAGCCCCCACAGCTTTCCGAGGCTTGCTCAGAGTGTCTTCCACTCACCCCTTGTCCCCCAGGGGTCTACCAGAGCTGACGCCTGAGCATGGACCCCCAGAACTGGAGCTTGCTCTTTTCCCCTCAAAATCTTTCTTCTTCTTCTTCTTTTTTTCTTTTTTTGGACAGAGTCTCATTTTGTCACCCTTGGTAGAGTGCCATCATAGCTCACAGCAACCTCAAACTCTTGGGTTTAAGCGATTCTTTTGCCTCAACCTCCCAAGTAGCTGGGACTGTGGGCAACCATCACAACGCCCTGCTATTTTTAGAGATGAGAGGTCTCGCTCTGGCTCAGGTTTGTCTTGAACTCGCGAGCTCAGGCCACCCACCTTGGCCTTCCAGAGTGCTGGAATTACGGGCATGAGCCACCGCGGCCAGCCCCTCCTTTTTCCTTTTAAAAGAGTCATCACTGCCTCGTGAGCAGTCTTGATCTCTGCCGCACAGCATTAGGCTTCCCAACTTCTGGGTCCACTGTCATCTGCACCTGTGCCTATAAGTGTGTCTTCATCCTCTGGCTCTGGGGAGAGGGGGTCCGACATAGGCCTGCACATGCCACAGGAATGACCTCAGTGCATGGCTAATGTCCTGGGCTGGGCAGCACTGGGACTTGTTCCAGAGTGTCCGTGAGCACCTGTGATAGTTCCTGGATGGAAGGTCAGGAAGGCCTTGCTCTGTCACCTGCTGTGGCTGCCTGCACATGCCCTCAAGACTACCCAAAAGCCACCTTCTCAGTGACTTCACCTCCTTACTTAAAATTGCACCCCTACTGCCTTACGTTTCTCTAGGGCACTCACATCCCTCCTATTTTCACCATTTATCTCTTTAGTGTGTCATCTTGTGAAAGCAGGGGCTTTGTCCCCTGGCAGCCCTGTCCCTGGGGCAGCACCTCCTCCATAAACATTTGTTAAACCCATGAAGGAGGTGGAGAACTGCGTCTTCAAAGGCTGCTGTTTGGACTTCCTAGTTGACAACTATTTTGCCTGAATTTGGGTGTCACTCATAGACTATCAGAGGAAATCAAGTGGGCCAGCACCTACCCCTCCCTACCCCTCCTCCTCCTTCTTTCCCCTCAGCACTGTAGCCTTAGTTCCTCACTGGGCTCCCTGTTCTGGTCTCCTGCCTCCAGACCCCTATCCATCTGCAAAGCTGATTGTAACCACTCCCCAGCTTAGCACGGATGGGGGACCTTGCTGTGCTAATGTGGGGCCGTGGTGCTACTGGCTTCTGGCGCTTGGTCATTCCTGGCCGTCAGGGGCTGTCCCTGCATCGTAGGATGTTAGCAGCACCCTGACTTCTGCCCTGTAGAAGCCAGTAACACTCCCAGTTATGACAACCACAAACATCTCCAGATTTTGCCAAATGTCCCCTGCAGGTGGAGACAGAATTACCCCTGTTTGAGAACCTTGGTGTTACAGTATTGCCTTCCTGGTTTGACTCCATCTTCTGAACAGCCTCTCCCAGGTGGAGCTATTTTCAAGTTCTCAGGGAACCCAGGCTCCCTCCCTCCTATCTGCCTCTGCACACACTGATTCCTCTTCAGAGATGCCCTTCCCTCTTTCTCTTCCCAATCCGTTTTACCAATGTGCTTGGGCTTCACCCCCTCGGGAGACTTCCCTGACCCCAGAATGGTTTAGGGGTCCCCTCAGTGCTCCCACAGCCCCCTGTGTGTCCCCCATCAGAGCACTGTGCTCACTGATGCTAGTGCCCATTATGGTCTGGGTTTCCCTGTGGACAGGGGAGTCTTGGTACCTGGCATTTTTGTTTTCTGAATGAATCAATGACTGAGTGAGGACCACCAGCTAACTTTCTCATGTACTTGTCTCCATCCCTCACTTTCCAACTTAGGGATAATGCCAAGCAGATTCAAATCAAAGAGATAGTGTAAACTCCCACAGTTGAGGTTCAGTGGCTCATACCTATAATCCTAGCACTTTGGGCGACTAAAGAGGGGGGATTGCTTGAGCTTAGGAGTTCAGGATCAGCCTGGTCAATAGCGAGACTTCATCTCTACAAGTAATAAAATAATTAGCTAGTGGCATGTGACTGTAGTTCCAGCTGATCCAGAGGTGAAGGCAGGAGGATGGCTTGAGAGAGGTTACGTGAGCTGTGATGCCACCGCTGCACTCTAGCCTGGGTGACAGAGTGAGACTGTCTCAAAATAAAAGAAAGAAAAAGAGCTACCAGGACTCCATTCCTACAATTATCAACTTTTTTTTTTATTGTTGTTGAGATGGAGCCTCAAGCTATCCCCCTGGGTAGAGTGCCATGGCGTCACAGCTCATAGCAACCTCCAACTCCTGGGCTCAAGCGAGTCTCCTGCCTCCGCCTCTCAAGTAGCTGGGACCACAGGTGCCCGCCACAATGCCCGGCCATTTTTTGGTTGCAGCCATCATTGTTGTTTGGCGGGGCTCGGGCTGGGGATTCCAACCCGCCACCTTAGGTGTACGTGGTTGGTGTCTTAGCCGATTGAGCCACAGGCGCCAAGCCCAATTATCAACTTTTAATCAATCTTGTGTCTTCTCTATACCTACCTATCCCCCTCATTGTTTGGAAGAAAATCTCAGATATCATATTATTTCATCTTAAATATGAATATTTTGACATTTGTCTCTAAGAGACAAGGACTGTTCTTTCATCAAGAGAATTACACCACCATTATAACTTTTTTAGCTAAAAAAGTTAAAATTTTGTCAATTTTTTTTGCATCTGTTGATGTGATCTTTTGATTTTTCTTCTTTAGCCTGTTGGTGTGATGGATTACATTGATTTTTAGATGTTGAACCAGCCTTGCATACCTGGGATAAATATTGCTTGGTGGTACTCACCTGTAGCCCCAGTTACCTAAGAGGTTGAGGCAGGAGGATGGCTTTGAACCCACGAGTTTGAGGTTGCTGTGAGCTAGCCTGGGCAACAGAGCAAAACTCTGTCTCAAAAATAAATAAATAAATAAAAAGGAAAATAAATTGGTTAATTTTATGTCTGTTATCAAATTTGTGGGCACAGAATGTTAGTGATTTTTTTTGTTATACTTCTCACGTCCCTTGGATAATCGATTTTGTCAATCTTTTCAAGGAACCAGCTTTTGGTTTGGGGGATTTTATTATTGATTTCCTGTTTGTTTTTAGCTACATTGACTGCTTTTAATTGTTTTTTCTTGCAGGGATGGAGTCTTGCTTTCTTGCCCAGGCTTGAGTGCAGTGGCCTGATCATAGCTCACTGTAACCTTGAACTTCTGAGCTCAAGTGATCCTCCCACTGCAGCCTCCAAAGTAGTTGGGATTACAGGCATGAACCACCAATCCTGGCTTTTTTAAGAAAAGAAAATTTGTAGAGATTTTCCCAGGCTGGTCCCAAAATTTTGGCCTCGAGCAACCCTCTGGGACTCCCAAAGCACTGGGGTTATAGGCATGGGCTACCATGCCTGGCCTAACTTTTTTTATTTCTTTTTTTCTGCTTTGGATATAACCTGCTCTTCTTTTTGTAATTTCCTAAAGTGGAAAATTAGATGATTTATTTTATTTTATTTTATTTTTTTGAGACAGAGCCTTAAGCTGTCCCCCTGAGTAGAGTGCTGTGGCATCACAGCTCACAGCAACCTCCAACTCCTGGGCTCAAGTGAGTCTCCTGCCTCAGCCTCCCAAGTAGCTGGGACCACAGATGCCCGCCATAATGCCTGGCTATTTTTTGGTTGCAGCTGTCATTGTTGTTTGGCGGGCCCTGGCTGGATTCGAACCCACCAGCTCAGGTGTATGTGGCTGGCACCTTAGCTGCTTGAACCATAGGGGCCAAGCCAGATGATTGATTTTAGATCATCCTTCTTTTATAACATATGTATTCAACTCTATAAATCTCCCTCTGAGCACTGTTTTTGCTTATCCACAAATTTTGATACATTATGGTTTCATTTTCACTGAGGTAAAAATATTTTTAAATTTCTCTTGAGATTTCTTCCTTGATCCATGTGTTATTTAGAAATGTGTTGTTTAGTCTCCCATTTGGGAGATTTTCCAGTTATCTTTATGTTATTGAATTCTAGTTTAATTCCATTATAGTTTGAGAGCAGATATTGTATAATTTCTATTCTTTTAAATTTTTAAGGTGTGATTTGTGGTCTGTCTTGCTGAATATTCCATGTGAGCTTGAGAAGAATGTGTAATCTGCTATTGCTATTGCTGGGTAAATTAGTCTATGATTAATAATACTGTTGAGTTCCACTATATCCTTACTGATTTTTGTTCTTCTGGGTAGATACCTAGTAATGGGACTGCAGGGTCAAATGGAAGGTCTACTTTTGGATTTTTGAGGATTCTCCATACTTCTCTCCAAAAAGGCTGTATTAGTTTGCAATCCCACCAGCAGTGTGGAAGTGTTCCCTTCTCTCCACATCTACACCAATGCCTGGTGTTTTGGGACTTTGTGTGTGGGCTCTTCTTGCTGGGGTTAGATGATATCTTAGAGTGGTTTTGATTTGCATTTCTCTGATGATTAAAGATGATGAACTTTTTTCTTATGTTTGTTGGCCATTTGTCTGTCATTCTCAGAGAATATTCTGTTCAAATCTCTTGCCCACTTATAGAGAGGGTTGCTTGCACTTTTCTTATTTTTTAATTTGAGTTCTCTGTAGATTCTGGTTATCAGGCCTTGTCAGATTCGTAACATGCAAAAAGCTTCTCCCATTATGAGGGCTGTTTTCTCTGTTTTTGGTACTGTTAACTGTGCAAAAGCTTTTCAGCCTAATGAAATCCCAGTTATTTATTTTATTTATTTTTGGTATTGCTGCAATTGGTAGGGGAGTCTTCCTCATAAAGTTTTTTCTCATGCCAACATCTTCAAGTGTTTTTCTCATACTCTCTTCTAGAATTTTTATTATTTCATGTCTTAAATTTAAATCTTTTATCTAATGAGAATCAATTCTTGTCAGTGGTGAGAGGTGCAGGTCCAGTTTCAGTCTTCTGCTTGTGGATAACCAGTTCTCTCAGCATCATTTGTCAAATAAAGAATCGTTTCACTACTGCATCTTTTTGTTTGGCTTAGCAAAGATTAAATGACGATATGTGGCTGCGTTCATCTCTAGATTTTCTATCCTATTCCATAGATCTGTGTCTCTGTTTTTGTGCCAGTACCATGCTGTTTTAATCATGATAGCCTTGTAATATAACCTAACGTCTGGCAATGTGATGCCTCTAGATTTGTTTTTATTTCTAAGAACTGTATTTGTTATTTGGTTTTTTTTCTGGTTCCATATGAATCAAAGTATTATTTTTTTCAAGATCTTTATGACATTGGTATTTTGATAGGGATTGCATTAAACGTATAGATTGCTTTGGGTAGTATGGACATTTTAATGATGTTAATTCTTCCCAGCCATGAGCATGGTATGTTCTTCCATTTGCTGACATCTTCTGCTATTTCCTTTTTCAAAGTTTCATAATTATCTTTGTAGAGATCTTTCACATCTTTTGTTAGATATATTCCCAGGTATTTCATCTTCTTTGGTGCTATTGTAAAAGGAATAGAGTCTTTGATTTTGTTCTCGGCTTGACAATTGTTGGCATATATGAAGACTACTGATTTGTGGGTATTGAGTTTGTAACCTAAGACGCTGCTATACTTCTTGATCACTTCTAAGAGCTTTGTAGTTGAATCCCTGGGGTTTTCCAGGTATAAGATCATGTCATCTGTGAAAAGGGAGGTTTTGACCTCCTCTGTCCCCATTTGGATTCCTTTGATCTCCTTCTCTTGCCTGATTGCCATGGCTAGGACTTCCAACACTATATTAAAAAGCAGTGGAGACAATGGCCATCCTTGCCCGGTTCCAGATTTGAGTGGAAATGCTTTCAGTTTTACCCTATTCAATATGATATTGGCTGTGGGTTTGCTGCAGATAGCCTCTATCAGCTTAAGGAATGTTTCTTCTAAGCCTATTTTCTTGATTGTTTTTATCACGAAAGGATGCTAGATATTGTCGAAAGCCCTTTCTGCATCAATCGAAAGTATCATATGGTCTTTATTTTTTATTCTATTTATGTGTGTTTTATATTTTTGAATTTGTGTATATTGAACCAACCTTGTGTCTCTGGGATAAAACCCACTTGATCATGTTGTATAACCTTTTTAATGTGTTGTCGTATTCTGTTTGCTAATATCTTGTTGAATATTTTTGCATTGATATTCATTAATGATATTAGTCTATAGTTTTCTTTTTTTGTGGGTCCTTTTCTGGTTTGGGGATCAGGGTGATATTTGCTTCATAGAATGTGTTGGGAAGGATTCCTTCTTTCTATATATTTTGGAAAAATTTATGCATTATAGGAACTAGTTCCTCTTTGAAGGTTTGATAGAATTCTGGTATGAAACCATCTGGTTCAGGGCTTTTCTTTTTTGGGAGGTTTTGTATAATTGATGTTATTTCAGTTCTTGATATTGGTCTATTCAAGATTTATAAATCTTTCTGGCTGAGGTTTAGAAGGTATTGTGCTACCCGATAGTGATCCATCACCTCTACATTTTCGTATTTCTGGGAATAGATTTTTTTGTAGTAATTATTGAGAATCTTTTGTATTGCTGTGACATCTGTTGTTATTTCTCCTTTATCATTTCTGATTGTAGTTAATAGAGATCTTATTTTTCCTGTTTCTGGTTAATCTAGACAAGGGTTTATCAATTTTATTAATCTTTTCAAAGAACCAACTTTTTGTTTTGCTGATCTTCTGAATAATTCTTTTGTTTTCAATTTCATTTAGTTATGCTCTATTTCTTTTCTTCTGCTGGGTTTGGGATTAGATTGTTCTTCCTTTTCCAGTTGCTTGAGCTGGCCTGGTAGTTTGCTGACTTGCTCTCTTTCTGTTTTCTTGATGAAGGTATATAATGCTATAAATTTCCCTGTAAGGACAAACCTCTGCAGTATCCCACAGGTTTTGGTAGTTTGTGTCTTCATTATAGTTTTGTTCCAGAAATCTAATGATCTCTTTGATTTCATCTATGACCCAGCTATCATTCGGCAGAAGGATTATTGTTTTCCATGATTTGAGTATGAAGATTTCTGTTGCTATTGAGTTCAACTTTTATTCCATGATGGCCTGAGAAGATACAGGGGATAATTTCTATTCTTTTGAATTTGTTGAGGTTAGCCTTGTGACCTAAGATATGATCAATTTTGGAAGATCTGTGGGCTGTTGAGAAGAATGTGTATTCAGTTTTGTTAGGATAAAGTGTTCTTTAAATGTCTGGTAAGTCTATTTGTTCTAGGGTCTCGTTTAAGTCCATTATTCTTTGTTTAGTTTTCCTTGGAGGATATGTCTAGCTGCCAATGGGGTGTTAAAATCTCCAACTATTACAGTGTGGGAAGGTATCATATTGTTCAGATCAGTTGGGGTTTATTTGATATATCGAAGAGCATTCAGATAGGGCACATAGATGTTAACTATTGAAATCTCTTCATATTGTGTGTTTCCCTTGACCAGTAAAAAGTGTCTATCTTTGGGTGGTGCCTGTGGCTCAAAGGAGTAGGGCACCGGCCCTATATACCGGAGGTGGTAGGTTCAAACCCAGCCCTGGCGCCCCCCCCCCAAATAAAGAAAAAGTGTCTATCTTTATCTTTCAATATTTTTGTTGATTTGAATCCCATTGTATATACATACAAGATTGCAACCCCAGCTTTTTTCTGCTTTCCATATGCCTAGAATACTGTTGCCCATACCTTCACCCTGAGTCTTGTTTTATCTTTTGAGATAAGGTGAATTTCTTGTAGGCAACAGGTATCTGGCCTGAGATTTTCTATCTAGTCGGCCAGCCTATGCCTCTTTAAAGGAGAGTTCAAACCATTCACATTAATTGAGAGAATTGATAGATGTGGCAGAGTTTTGGTCATTGTGTTTTTCGGAAGTCCAGAGCTTAATTTTATGCCTCTCACCATTGTGGAAGCTAAGCTTTGTTCTTTAATTTCTGGGTAGGTTTACTTTGGTGTTATACTCTCCCATTGATTGTTATGAAGAATGGGTCTGAGTATTTCTTGTAGAGCTGGTCAAATAAAGGCAAATTTCTTTTCTTTTCTTTCTTTTTTCTTTTTTTTTAAAAACAGAATCTCAAACTGTTGCCCTGGGTAGAGTGCTGTGGTGTCACAGCTCACAGCAACCTCAAACTCTTGGGCTTAAGTGATTCTCTTGCCTTAACCTCCCAAGTAGCTGGGACTACAGGCATCTGCCACAACACCTGGCTGTATTTTTTGTTGCAGTTGTAATTATTGTTTAGCGGGCCCAGGCCAGGTTCAAACCCACCAGCCTCAGTGTATGTGGCCGTCACCCTACCCGGTGAGCTATGGGTGTCCTACCCAAGTCATGGCAAATTTCCTCAGCATGTAGATGTCAGTGAAGTATTTGATTTCTCCATCATAAAAGAAACTCAGTTTAGCAGGATGTAGAATTCCTGGACTGGAAATTGTTTTGTTTAAGAAGGTTGAAGGTCAATGACCATCCTTTTCTGGCTTGGAAAGTTTTGGCTAAAAGATCTGCAGCTGTCCTTATACTTTTCCCTTTGTAAGTAATGCTTTTTCTTAGACATGGATGCTTGAAGAAGTTTCTCCTTTATATTAATATTGGCATGATTTATTACAATGTGTCTAGGAAAGACTTTGTTTGGATTGAGTTGTGCTGGGGTTCTGAAACTATCTATTATCTGAATTTTTGTGTCTCTTGCAATTCTTGGGAAGTTTTCTGCCATAATGTCTTGGAGCAGAGAATTTGTGCCTTTTGGACCATCCTCTTCTTCAGGAGTCCCTATAATTTGGATGTTTGATTTCTTGGAAGGATCCTGTAACTCAGGGAATATTGTTATTTTTCTCCATTTTTCTGCCTCTTTGAATGTTTGGGATAGTTCAAAAGTCTTGCCTTCTTCTTCTTCTTCTTTTTTTTTTTTTTGCCATTGCTAAGTCTCGTCTTCTTTATCTGAGATTCTTTCTTCACACTCAACTCTTTCTGAGGGACTCAACTCTATTTTGAAGCTCCTTAAATACTGTTTTCAATTCCTTGAGCTCCGCTATATCTGTCCTCATTATGTCCATGTTTTTGGTGACTTTGTCTTTGAATTCATTAATTTCTTGAGACAACTTCTGAATGATTTTTTGGTTCTCTGTTTCCATCTTTTCCTCCATTCTAATTATCTTATTTGTCATCCATATTCAAAATTATATTTCTGACATTTCAGCAATTTCTCTGTGGATGGGATTCTCTGTTGCATTTTCTTTGACATCCTCAGGAGGTGTTGATCTGTCCTGATTTTTCATGTTGCCAGAGTTCTTCAGCTGATTCCTTCTCCTGAGTATTTTCAGCATCTTCCTCTTTTTCCATATGTTAATTATACTTTTTTAGTTGAGTTGATAGGCTGTCTCTGATGAGTCCACTCCTCACTGTTGCAGTGCCACCCCTGCACTAACAAAGGCAGAGAAGTGGTGAATCCACAGCCTCAGACAGTGTCTCCAGAGGAGAGGTTCTCAACATTCCTGATGCCGTGACCCTTTAATATAGTTCCTCATGTTGTGGTGACCCCCAACCATAAAATTATTTTCATTGCTACTTCATAACTAGTTTTGCCACTGTTATGAATTGTAATGTAAATATCTGAAATGCAGGATGTATTTTCATTGTTACAAATTGAACATAATTAAAGCATAGTGATTAATCACAAAATAATATGTAATTATATATTGTGAAATATTTATTTCTAATTACAAATAAATGAAATTTTGTCTTGAAGCATTGTGTAGCATGGTTAACAGTCTTACTATAACAACAGTAAACTGCATTGCTACATATTGCGACAGTATGGATAAAAAGCCAATGTCAGTGCAAAGGTTGAGATTACATCTTTCTCACCAGATCAGAAATTCTTGGGGCAGTCTTTGTAAGAGCACAACAAAGATCATCTTCCACAACAAGTCTACTTCTGTATTTAGACTTGATAACCAACAAGTTCGAAAACTCTGTTTCACAAAGGTATGTTGTTGGAAATGGAAGAAGAAGGTGCAACACAGTCTCAGAACAGGATATAACTGCAAACACTTGACCCAGAATTTTGTAACTGGCATTGTAGAGAAATGGGTTCCTGCTGCATCGCTGTTAATAAGTTCAATGAATTCTTCTTGTGCTGCCTCAGGAACATCTTCGACTTTGACTGTGAGTGGGCTTCTAGCAAGTGCAAATGGGGTGTCAGGTAGATTTGTAAAGTATGATGAAATTTCACCTGTAAGCATGTGCAAGTGTTCTTTCACAGAAATTATCATCATAATCCTTTTGTATGGTTCAATGTCATGTTCCTCAAAGAAAGCGGATAAGGTAGGCAACATGTAAATTTTCTTTTTCTTTTTTTTTGCAGTTTTGGCTGGGCCGGGCCTGAACCTGCCACCCCCAGTATATGGGGCCAGCACCCCACTCCTTGAGCCATATGCGCCCCCCATAAATTTTATTTTCATCCAATTTTTTTGCCAAAGCTGAAGTTTCATTTGGAATGATTAGATCTTTTCAGACAAATTGAGGCATGTTTGGTCCTTGTAGTGATAAATTTAACCATTCAAGATGGCAAAGATGTCTACCATGCAGCTATTTTCTGCAGTTCACTTTTATCGCTGAAAAGTGCTTTGAACTGCAGTCTTGCTTTCTGATTAAAAAATGTTTTGAGTTCATCATAAAGCTCAAAAACATGTTTTAAAACCTCTCCTGTTGACAACCATCTCACTTTAGTGTGAAATAGAAGAGCATTGTTTGGTGCATCCAACTCTGCACAGTTGTGAAAACAGTTGACTGCTTAAAGTGCTCGCCTTTACAAAATTGACAGAACTTATGATGCTTTTCATTATTTCTTGTAACTCCTGTGGCAGCATCTTCATTGCTAATATTTACCGATGAATCATACAGTGAGTTCTTATGACCTGGTGACTCATTTAGTACCAAACATTGAAATCCAGACCAACATCCTAGCATAGCTGGAGCACCGTCTGTGCAAACACCTTTTCCCAAGAGATCTTATGCTCTTTCAGAAATGAACCAACTGTGTCAAATACATTACATGCAGTAGTTGTTGTTTCAAGAGGTTTGCAAAAAAGAAACTCATCTTTAAAGTCATCATCATTAATATACCTCAAGTAAACCAGTAACTGTGAACAGTTTATAACATCTGTAGATTCATCAAGCTGGATACTAAATATTGGAAGTGGAGTAGATTTAATTTCCTGGATTTCCTGATCAAGAATGTCAGCAGACATGTCATCTATTCTTCTGTGGACAGTGTTGTTAGATAGGGAAATTGCACTCAATTTTGTAACAAATTTGTCTCCAATCATAATTCAAACAATGTCTTTGGCTGATGGCAACAGTAAATCTTCAGCAATGGTGTGAAGTTTCATAATTCTGGTGATTCTGAGGGCCACCAAATATGAAGGTTCAACTGCTGTTACGTTTTGTTTGTGGTACTTGCCACCAGTGTCGAATCTGGCTTTCTTGAGTCCATCAGCTTTGCTTCTAAAATAGTTGGTATCCTTGCTGGCAAAGCTCAATGCTTGCTATCAAAATGGAGTTTTAGTTTGTTCAGCTTCATAGATTCAGCTGATAGAACTTCACAACAAATAACACATTGTGGTTTCTCAATTCCTGCTTAATTATTGAGATAAAACCATACTGTAAAAAATCCTCACTGTGTTTTCTTTTCTTGTTCTCCTCTACACAATCCTTTGCCATGGGATGGTTTGCTAATGAAAATAACATATACCAATAGCTTTAATAATACAAAAGATGATACGTGGCACAGTTCAGTCAACACAGTTCATTAAAGGTTCCTATGATTTACCATTGTGTTGTTTTTTACATACCTGTTACT
>CAUYQV010142253.1:0-17527 GCA_963574575.1 Galagoides demidoff
AGGACAGAGCTATGGGTGTCAGTGCACCCACAGAGATAGGACAGGGCTGGGGGGTGGCAGTGCACACACGGTGTTAGGACAGTGCTGGGGTGGGCAGTACACACAGTGGTAGGACAGGGCGGTGGGTGTCAGTGCACACACAGAGATTGGACAGGGCCGGTGGGTGTCAGTGCACATTCAGTGATAGGACAGGGCTGGGGGTGTCAGTGCACACACAGTGATAGGACAGGGCTGTGGGTGTCAGTGCACACACAGTGATAGGACAGGGCTGTGGGTGTCAGTGAACACACAGTGATAGGACAGGGCTGGGGGGTGTCAGTGCACACAGTGATAGGACAGGGTTGTGGGTGTCAGTGCACACACAGAGATAGGACAGGGCTATGGGGTGTCAGTGCACACACAGAGATAGGACAGGGCTGGGGGGTGTCAGTGCACACGTAGTGATAGGACAGGGCTGGGGGGTGTCAGTGCACACACAGAGATAGGACAGGGCTGTGGGTGTCAGTGCACACACAGAGATAGGACAGGGCTGGGGGGTGTCAGTGCACACGCAGAGATAGGACAGGGCTGTGGGTGTCAGTGCACACACAGAGATAGCTTATATAGGACACACTAGAAATGACTCCAGCCAGCTGTGAAAAGGTACTGAAAGGGAGGAGCAGGGTTTGGCAGTGATTGTGGCGGGGCAGGGAAGCCGGCAGCTGGGGCTGGGGTGGTGACGGGGTAAAGACTTGGAGGCGAGAACTGACATGGGAAACAGTAAAAGTTTAATACGTATAGGAACAGAAATACTGCTGTTTAGTTAGTCTAAACAAATTTTCTATCTCTATTTTTCTTTCATGTGAGGTCCTTGACCTGAGGCTGTGTGAGATCACAGGGGCTGGTGGACTGTGGGGGCCTGGGCTTCAGAGGGACAGGCTGGATTCTAAGCAGAACGAGGCCACTGGCCTGCTGGAGGCCCTGTGGTCGGTCACTCCATCCTCCTGGTGCCAACCATGGCTAACGTCAGGACTCAAGTGAGTCCTTTTGTCTCTAGGATTCCAGGACCTTCTCTACAACACCTCTTGTTTATTTATTTTTTTGTTACCATCTTTAAAATATTAGCACCTGTCTTCAGAGACTGTTTTTTGAGCCAGAGCATGTGAACAGTTCCCAAATCGTGGCACAATTTCTGTGTCAAGGTAATGACCTACATCAGCTATGAATTTTATTTCCATTTTGAACTCCTCGATTCCAGCAGCCTGATTTATTGGCCGCCTCTTCTAGGGGGCTGCCTGCCCTGGTTTCCCAGGGAAAAGTCCCGTGTCTGACATTAATCAATCACAATCAGGCAACCCCTGGGCCAGGCCAGCCCCGGGCCAAATATTAATGGCAAGGTACTCCCTGGTGTACTTTCCAAAGTCCAACAGGAGAAATAAGTGAAATGCCAGCGAGTAAGGCTGTTTAAATCATAAATGGGGACCCTGGGGGAACATGGGCGACCCGGATCCTATGTGTTTCCCAGCATTTTCTGTACTTTAGCAACGGGAACTCAGGTGCACACCCGCTACCCCCACCCTCCCCAGACCCAGAGGGATGAAGTGAGTGCAAACTGCAGAGATATCTGTGATTATACTTTCTTTTTCGGTTCAGTGGTAGGCCAGTTTTTGGTCCCGCCTGGTGGCATCCGCTGAATCACCTTCCTAAGTACGATTGCCAGGTAGACCAGATGTCAGCTGCTGCATCTGTGCGATAGATGACCAGTTTTATTAGGATGTAATAATTCTGCCCCCTGAATTGCCTTTTATTATTCAGTTAGAGAAGAAAATCCTAGATTCTTTTTTTTGGGGGGAAACAAGGCAAAAAGAATATTTCTACCAAAATCTTTTTCCTCCGACAAACTGTCTTAAAAATTTTTTTTTAAGGGAAAAAAATTTTTTTAAGGGAAAGCAACATTCCTACCTGCCGTTTCCAGTTTTTTTCTCTACACACGTTGTGTTTAATATGTGCTTTCTAACATCCAAAGAAAAGAAATATTTGGGTGGTTAATCTCTCAACAAAGACGCAACTTCTCAGAGAAAAGTTGATGCAGAAAATTTGTTGTTTTTGGAGGATGTGTTTAACAATAAGTAATAAGAGCTAACACTATTTTCCTAAGCCCTTCACGAGTATCACCTCCCTAAACTCCCTCCTACGAGCTGACTTTCCTCTTCACTCATATGGGAACCCAGAGGGAGGTGAGCCAAGGCACCAATCACTTCTATTTATTCCCATGGTCTATTGTGTCTTTCTATTCTGTGACAAACTGTCAATGTCGTAAAATCAAATAGGAATTTTAACCACTGTTGGATTGTTGATGTTTTTAATGCTAAGCGATATGTACGATAGTGTCCTTTAAGTTTCAAAATCAGCATTGATAAGACGATACTAGTCTCTGTATTTTACACAGATGAGGGAGTTGAGCTCAGCAAAATTAAGTAACTTTTGCTAATTGCGTTATTCTGAATCATCATCTCATACTGTGGCAATAAATACCCATTTTATTTTGCGAGTCAGGTCACGAGTAAATGGTATGGCTATTCAACATCCTGCTCCCAATACACGTTAAAAAAAATCCCAAATTAAAATAATTTTCAGTTTTATTTTAAAGCAACGTTTCCTAAAATATTCTTAAAGTAGGATGTTTCTAGAACGGGCTCATACTATAAAGTGGCTATGTCTTGTGTGCTCCTCACCCTCATAAATATCACCCTGTGTGATTGTGTGCTGATCTTACATTTTAACTAAATTTTATGCTTTCTTTGCATTGATGTGTGTTGTGTTTCCTGTTTGAGACTCTCAGCTCACACCACAGGCCTGAAAAACAAAAACATAAACAAACACCTGAGAACTGAAGCTCCTCTGTCGGTTCAGATAATGACGGTGCTATTTCAGGCTCACCCCGCAGCCCCGATAGTGAACATTTATAAAATGAGAGGATCAGTAGTTGTCAGCTCGAGAGGAAGGCACTCACCGGTTATGAAATTAAATGAAAAGATCGATAAGAATCCCGTCAAACATTATATCACGTGTGATGAAAACACAGCAGATAGAAAAGTTCAGTTAGTATTTTGCTGTTTTAACTTTATTTTTCTGGTCCTTGGAAAGATGACAGAGCATTCTGCACCGGTATAAAGCCAACAATAGCCCGTAGAGTCCAGGCTGTGGCCCAAAGAACCGAATGGCCAACAGAAAAGGGAAACAAAGAGAATAGGAAAACCCCAGTCAGACAGCCTGAAAAGTGAGCTGGCCACGCTAAGACCAAGACGGAAAACCTGACGTAAACAGTAAAACCGACTGACTGCAGAGTGACAGGAGCAGCCATGGCTGGGAAGGCTGAGGGTGGCAGTGGGCTGGGTGTTCCCAGGTGAGAGGGCACAGTTGCTCTGAATTTTCTTCCAAATAGGCTCAGATCAAGGGGAAGCCCAACCCCCCACTTCCCTGTCATCATCTAGGAACCTAATTTTTGGCACAGCTTCCTCCCTCAGGTTGGGCATGCAGAGACTCAGGACTCGGCTCTATGCCGTTGACTCTTCCTGGGACGTCCCTGTCCTTGGTTCCCTTCCCTATTACACAGATGAATTAATTCTTTGATGTTGATAATACATTCTGTTTGTGAAATATTGTAAAGTGTTGCCTGTCATACACTGTGACGTCTTTGATTCCCTCAGAGGAGGCCAACGTCTGCATTTAACCATGCCCTTCGGGTCCCAAGACCTTCCACTCGCTATTGAAGGAGCTGACTCTGGGTGTGGGACCGCTGGAGAGTGCACGATCTCAACACGGTTCGAGTGACGATTTTAATGACTTAGAACTATTGCAGTGAGAAACCTCCCTTTCTGTCAGGTATCAGTATGAATGTACTTGATTACAAGGCTCATTCCCGACAGCTTGGACTTAAGTCAGAATGGAAGGTGAAAGAGTCAAACCCTACTAAGGGGGCTTCATCTAGGGGAGTTAGGAAGCCGGTCACTGGCAGCTGAAAACTCAAGTAGCAGCAGAACTCAAAACCAGCAGTTTATCTTTTTCTGGAGACAATTATGAATAAAAGGAAAGTGAAAAAATTTTCAGCATGGGGGAATAGAAGTCTGTCAGACTGTGGGTTAGTATCAGTGTTACTCACCCCCCGCCATGCACCTGTCCCTTCTTACACCCTTCCTGCCACCTCTACACACACAACCACTCATCTGTTTATTCACCCACCCTTCTGTCCTGCCATCTGCCCTTCTGTCCAGCCATCCACCCTCTGTCCAGCCGTCCACCCTCTGTCCAGCCATCCACCCTTCTGTCCACCTGTCCACCCTTCTGTCCAGCCATCCACCCTTCTGTCCAGCCATCTATCCATCTGTCCAGCTGTCCACCCATCTGTCCACCCTTCTGTCCAGCCATCCACCCTCTGTCCAGCCATCCACCTTTCTGTCCAGCCATCCACCCTCTGTCCAGCCATCCACCCATCTGTCCAGCCATCCACCCATCTGTCTATCCATCCACCCTTCTGTCTACCCATCCACCCTTCTGTCTACCCATCCACCTATCTGTTCCGCCATCCACCCTTCTGTCCAGTCATCCACCCTTCAGTCTAGCTGTCCACCCTTCTGTCCAGCCGCCTACCTTCTGTCCAGCCATCCACCCATCTGTCTAGCCATCCACCCATCTGTCTACCCATCCACCCTTCTGTCTAGCCATCTACCCTCTGTCCAGCCCTCCGCCCTTCTGTCCAGCCACCCACCCTCTGTCCAGCCATCCACCCTTCTGTCTACCCATCCACCCTTCTGTCCAGCCATCCACCCTTCTGTCCAGCCGTCCACCCTTCTGTCCAGCCATCCACCCTTCTGTCTACCCATCCACCCTTCTGTCTACCCATCCACCCTTCTGTCCATCCATCCACCCATCTGTCCACCCATCCACCCTTCTGTCCAGCCATCCACTCATCTGTCTACCCATCCATCCACCCTTCTGTCCATCCATCCACCTTTCTGTCCAGCCATCCACCCATCTGTCTACCCATCCACCCTTCTGTCTACCCATCCACCCATCTGTCCACCCATCCACCCTTCTGTCCAGCCATCCACTCATCTGTCTACCCATCCATCCACCCTTCTGTCCATCCATCCACCTTTCTGTCCAGCCATCCACCCATCTGTCTACCCATCTACCCTTCTGTCTACCCATCCACCTATCTGTTCAGCCATCCACCCTTCTGTCCAGCCATCCACCCATCTGTCCATCCATCCACCCTTCTGTCCATCCATCCACCCTTCTGTCCAGCCATCCACCCTTCTGTCCAGCCATCCACCCATCTGTCCACCCATCCACCCTTCTGTCCAGCCATTCACCCATCTGTCTACCCATCCACCCTTCTGTCTAGCCATCTACCCTCTGTCTAGCCATCCACTCTTCTGTCCAGCTGTCCACCCATCTGTCCAGCCATCCACCCTTCTGTCCACCATCCACCCTTCTGTCCAGCCATCCACCCATCTGTCTACCCACCCACCCTTCTGTCCAGCCATCCACCCTCTGTCCAGTCATCCATCTGTCCAGCTGTCCACCCTTCTGTCCAGCCATCCACCCATCCATTTGTCTGTCCTTCGGTTATTAGGTATTGTATGTACTCACTAGTAAATCACAAGCTATGGGGAAAATCAGAAATTTAAAGTAGATTTATGACTTTGAGGAGCTTACTGTTTAATTGAGAAAATCGACAATTACTGATCATGTAAGTGAACATACTGTCAGTCACATAAATAATGACGGTGGTGGTGAGAGAAAGGGATGTTACAAGGTTGAGTGCAGAGGCCAGGAGGCTGAGGGGTGAAGGAGCTCACCCTATGTGGTGAGAATAAGGTGATGTTTTGGATAGGACAGTTAAGAAATGTAAGTGATACAACTCTGGAGGGGGCTGTTCAATATTTTAGGGAAAAGGTTAAACAGGAGAATAAATAACTCATGAGCCTTAAAAAAAATTATAGTCCAAAATGAGACTGTAAAAAATCTCTGCTCACATAACCCACAGTCCCTGGAGCGAGGTTCTGCCTATTCATGGTGTCCTAAGGTTGAGGACCGATGGAATGTGGTGGCGGCATGCTGCCCATTGGAGCTCAACCCTGTGGGGAGGGGAACGGGGGCAAGGATGAGGGAAGCGTGAGCTGTTAGCCCCCCACTCTGTGTGGCCACAGGACAGGACACCATGTCCACAGCGCTGGGCTGGGTCCCTGCTCTTCCATGCTCTGGACACGATTCTCTGGGCAAATCACTTGCTTTTCTGAGCCTTTGCTTTTCCATTTCTGGAATGGAGCAATTACTATTATTATTATTACATTAATACTGCCTGGGATGACTGTGGCAAGGACAGGACAGGGTTCTATGGACCAACTGGGTGGCCCCAAAGCAGGAACAGTGGCAGAGACAAGAGCTGAGGTGGGGCTGGGGGGCCGGGATGGGCGCAGAGATCTTGCTCACCTGCTGGGAACACTCTTGCACATTTTTTTGGAAAGTCATAATTTCTATTTCTCTTTGGTGTTGGTGTGAGGACTAAAACGTTCTTACCTATGTGAGTTTGTGTGCAGTTTAGTGCTTGGTTCATGGCAGACTTTGGTGAATGTTCCTCTCTGTGCACGTACTCATTTTTTTGTTCATTAATACTTTTTCCAAAGTGCCTGACTTGTTGGAGGGAGGCAGCTGGCTCAGAAAGTTCCAACCTCTACAGTTCTAATTCATTCTTCTCCTTAATTTAATTACAGCATTTGGTTTCTAGGAGCTCGTGACTTCATTAAGGAAATATTTGGAAACTGATTGTTTAATCGTTTAATTGTAAAACACGAATGGAACTGCTTAGTTAATTAAAGCTGTGGGCAAGAGTTTAATCATGATTTTATTCACCAGATTTACCCAAAGCATCTTAGTGGTAGGGATTAAATTAGGAACCTCTGGGCACATAGGTCTGCGGGACACTACTTGGAGCACTGCATGAACTCAGAACAATATAAAAGGAGACAGAGGTAAGAGGACAGGCACCTGTTCTGGGGCACAAACCCTTGAGATTATTGTGGAGCAATCACTTAACCTCTTTGGTTTCTGTCCTCTCATCTATAAAATGGGGTTTTATGCCTCTTTCCAGAAGATGCTGTGAGGATCAAACCCTGTGGTCCAGGGAGGCAGCAACATCCCTCAGGTGTGAGGGGCGGGGAGGTGGGCAGAGAGGAGGTCACCATATTTCCAGCAGGGAGAACAAAGTGGGGCACACATACAGGGGTTCAGCAATGCAGCTGTTGTGTTTGGAGTGAAGAGAGATCACAGGTAATTTTGGTTTATAGAAAGGAAGAGTTTTGCAAGGAGAGGGGCTAAAATTGACATCATCTAGCATCACGGGGAAAGATCATGTCGTTGTGTTCAATGTGCATGATGTGTATGTCTGAGACACACATGTGACCCATGCTGGCAAACACGTATGACAAATCTGTGGGAGAAGATCAGGTTTGGGGCTGACTCGCTCTCTGCAGCTCCGTGAAACAAATGTGAGTGATCAAGGGAAGGACCTCTTTGGTCGTAGGCAGTGTCACAGCCCAGAGGTGATGGGAGCCAGAGGAGCTTTGGAGGAGGTCAACCGTGGCTTCCTCTCTGCAGCCACATGAGCTGTGCGTTCTCGCTGGACACTGGGATGGGTGAGGCATGTGTGTCTGGCAGGTGGGCAGGGCTGGTCCCAGTCTGCCGGGGTAAGGAGAGTTGAATCGGTCCCATATGGGAGGTGTTTGTCCCTGCCCTGTCACCCTGCAAGTGGTCCGGGGAAACTACCACAGGAAAACACCTGAGGGAGCTTGACTGGGTGGAAAAGAGGCCAAGCTGAGTAAGGTCCAGCTCAGAGTGAGGGCTAGTTAAAGTGGCATAGAACATATTTTTTATTTATTTATTTTTTATTGAGACAGAGTCTTCCTTTTGTCGCCCTTGGTAGAGTGCTGTGGTGTCACAGCTCACAGCAACCTCCAACTCTTGGGCTTCAGTGATTCTCTTGCTTCAGCCTCCCAAGTAGCTGGGACTATAGGTGTCCGTCACAAAGTCCAGCTGTTTTTCTGTTGCAGTTGTCACTGCTATTTTAGCTGGCTGGGGCCAGGTTCAAACCTGCCACCCTTGGTATATGGGACCGGTGTCCTACCAACTGAGCCACAGGCACCGCGCAGCCTAGAACATATTTGTGGGAAACAGGCAGGAAGAGCAGTAGACTCAGGAAGGCGCTGATCAATTTTAATATTATTCTCTTATCTTTCTCATTCTCATCTACTTTCCTATATCAAACCTGAGAAAATGTTGGGGAAAAAGAATATAAAGAAAAATAGACCAATGAAACAACGAAGAGGCACAGAAATAAACGTACGTTTATACAGAAGACAGTGCATTGTAAACCAGCAGAAAATACTGGCTTTGAATTAAAGTCTGAGACGAAACCTGGTTATCAATATGGAAAAATAAAACTGGATGCCTACTTCCCACCAAATAGGAAAATCAATCCCAGAGGGACAAAAGACTTAAATTGGAAATAAAACTATACAAAATTTAAGAGACTCTAAAAGGATGTCTACAATGTTTAAGAGCAAAGCAAAAGAGCAAAACCATAAAAAAAAAATTAGGTAAAGGTGACCTCCTCAAAACTAAGGACCTGCCTTCACAGAGTGATAATATAAAGTGACTTCAAAGGCGGCCACACACTGGAAGTTATATTTTAAAACACACACTATTGGAGGTGGAGCAGGTGTTTAGCTCAGTTCTCCTGGAGCAACAGGTGAGAGTGAGTGGGCTAGGTCATTCCTGGTGTGGAATATTGGCGTGGAGAGGCAGTCGGGGGTGTGCAGCAAGGTGGCAGATTGCTGGACTTGGAGTGGAATCCAGAGCTGTAGAGACTGCCAGGAAAATTTCTGCCCCACGGCTACAGTGGCTGCGGGTGGCAGTGGCGGTAACCGGCCCCACCACAGAGGATGGCAGTTCCCAGTTTGTGGGGAAACTAGGTATTATGTGGAAAGATTGGTGAAGTGTGGAGTCCCAAGCAGAAATGGGTGGCCAGAATGGGGTGCCATCTGGTGTGACACCACTGTGGTGAGGCGGTGGGAGAGACACTCAGACGGGAAAGATACCAGGTAGGAAGAGGCCATTGTTTTGGAATTTGGGAGATGGTGGTTGCTGCAGGCACCTTTCCAGGCAGGTCAGTCATAGAGATTTGAGTCTCACCCGCAGACACTCGTCCTACACTTGGAACTGATCCAGGACTTCACGCACTTCACGGGAATTGTTGCAGGGAGAATTTGTGAAACCTGTCTGTGAAGATTTTTTGAGATGGGTGGAATCAGCAGTTCAGCCGCGTCTGGGCGCCAAGCCCGGTATTGAGGTAACACCAAGAACCATTTAAGCCTGGGAATCACTCATGGCGCCACCTGGTGTCCGGAAAGTATATTTGCAACATAAAGGCATTCTTGCTAAAGTCCATCCCTATGGCGTATATATAGTTGCATGTTTATATATACACAAATAATTTTGTTGCCTTTTTTCTCTCTTTGTTTGTTATTTTTTCTTTCTTGTAGGAGTTATTTTTAATTTTTTAAAATTATTATTATTTCTCTATTTTCCTTTTTTTTTTTTTTGACAGAGTCTTGCTGTGTTGCCCTCTGTGAAGGGCTGTGGTGTTGCAGCTCACGGAAACTTCTAACTATCTTGGGCTGAGTGGTTCTCTTGCCTCAGCCTCCCAGGTGGCTTGGTGCTACAGGCACCGCCACAGCACCTGGCTGTTTTTTGGTTGTGGTTGTCCTTGTTATTTGGCGGGTCCTGGGCTGGGTTGGAGCCCACCAGCTCTGGTGTGTGTGGCTGGTCCCTTGGCTGCTGGGCTATGGGTGCCAAGCCCACCCCTTCCTCTTTTGGTTGCTGAGAGTGCTTAAATTTGTTTTTGTTTTTGATGGTTTGTTTGTGTGTCAGTTTGTGTGCTTGTGTGTCTGATTGTTTTTATGTTTGGTTGCTGAGAGTGCTTAAATTTGTTTTTGTTTTTGATGGTTTATTTGTGTGTCAGTTTGTGTGCTTGTGTGTCTGATTGTTTTTATGTTTGTTTGTTTGTTCATTTTGTTTCAATATGCCTTGTGTTCTTCTAAATCTTGGTTGGCTATTTTCCCTAACTCCAATTTTTACAATCAATAAGAGCAAACGGGACTGGGGGATGATAGCCAACTGAAACTAGCTTTCAACAGAAGCTCCTGTCCAGAGGGAGAGATAATGGCCAGAAAAAAACCCAACAAATATGAAGGGTGGGAGCCAAGCTGAGAAAAGAGATTGATAATTGCATGTCTCTCTGTTGAGGGAAGCTGCAACTCCAAGGAAATAAATTTCAGGTACAGAACCCACCCAAAAGAAGACACATGTCTGTCCCCTTCCCCAAGAGAGTTGCTTGCTTGCTTGCGCTGAGAGCTCTACTAGTGAGCAGTGAACTGAGGTCCTCTTCTATCACCCCATGGGAGCAAGTTGCTGGAAGCTGGGATTCCTTCTCCAGAGAGTCCCTGCTGTAAGCCTGGGCATTCTCTTGCCTGGCATGAAGGTTGAACAGATATTCTCCCTGTCACTTTGAACTCCCAGTCCACCCTTCCCCCAGGCTGACAGTCTAGAAGTTCAACCCTTGCAGAGACTAGAACATTCACAATTCTTTGTTAAGACTGGGAATTGCATGGTCTAAGGTAGTGCAGCTACACTGTAACTGTGAATCCGGTAACAGTGCAGAAAGGCACAGGGGGAAGGTGGCTGACTTGGCTCTGAGAAAGAGCAACTCAGCAGCAGGTGGAGGCTCAGGAACCACTGAGGTGTGGGAACCCGAGTGGAGACACATCCCACCTAGCAGCAGCATTAATAGAGTGATCCATCTGGGGTCAAATTTCAGAGAGACCCCTCTTCAATTCTGTGGACTACCTGAGGGAGCTAGATCTTGCATTGAATCGATACCAGAGAAGCAGAGTGGCTGGGGCAGAGGCACGGTCTCTGAGGGTGAAAAATATTTGCCGCTTTGTTAACCTCTGGTTTTGAACGAGCTCAGGTGGAACACTCCCCAGTTTCCATTGAGCACCTGAGGTAATCAGACCTCAACTCCCCCAGCTGGCTGGTGGCAGAGTGTGGTCCCTTGGCTGACAAGGCATTGACTTCCCTCTGACTCTGGTAGGCACAAATCCCTGCCGTATTTGCTCATTGGAGGGATCTGGACCACAACCTATGGGGCTACCAGTGCCTGGGTGTGGTGGAGGTGCAAGGTGGGGAAGGAGGCACCAGCCCTCCTGGACTATTTTGCTGGATGGGCCTTTATGATTCCACAGAGCACTGGAGTAAGCTATACTTGAGCTGCCAGTGGACCCCTGATGCCTAGATGGTGAAGACCTTTTGAACTCTCACACCTGATCAGTGTTTATGTTGACTGGGACAGTTGATTTGGAACTCTTTTTTTTTGGCCTGGGCTGTGTTTGAACCCATCACCTCCGGCATATGGGGCTGGTGCCCTACTCCTTTGAAGCACAGGTGCCACCCCTGGTTTGGAACTCTTGACCTGGGCTGATCATCTGGGGACCCACCAGGGTTGTACCCTGGTTGTCTTGTGTGGGAGTGTGGGATTCTCCTCTTCCAGTTGTTGCCTGTCAGGTGGCAGGTGTCTAAGTTTCTTATATATTTCCACAGTTGAGATTTTAGCCCAAAGCCACTGATTCACTAGGATTGGACAGAGACTAGCTGAATACAGGTCAGAGCCATCTAGCCCCACCATACCAAGCATTTCCCCAGAGTTTCAGGCTGTAGTACTGAATGGGACCTTTGTAAAGCTCTAGGGGAAAAGCCCCCAGTCCCAGTTCTTTATAAAGGGCTGGTTAACTACAACTCTAGGAGCCCTCAATTCAATTTCACCTTACCAGCTTATCTAGCCAAATGGTGAAAAATAATGATAGGGTGGAATCAGTGAGAAAACTCTGGCAACATGAATAACCAGAGTAGATCAACTCCCCCAAGAAATGACAAAGGAGACACAACAGAAGATCCTATTCATAAAAAAAATGGCTGAGATGTCAGAAATCAAATTCAGAATTTGGATCACAAATAAGATTAACAGAATGGAGATAAGGTTGGAATTAGAAATTCAAGGAGCAAGTTAAAAGCTATCTGAAGAATTCAATGAATTCAAAGACAAAATCAGCAAAGATTTTGACACATTGAGGCGAGAATTTGCAGTCTTCAAAGATCTGAGAAATACAGTAGAATCCCTCAGTAACAGAATGGAGCAGGCAGAAGAAAGGATTTCTGACATTGAAGACAAAGCTTTTGAACACTCCCAAATGCTCAAAAAGGAAGAGAAGTGGAGAGCAAAAACAAATCATTCTCTCAGAAAGCTGTGGGATAATTCTAAAAAGACTAATATTCGCCTTATAGGAATTCCTAAAGGTGATGAGGTTGCTTTGAAATGCCCTGATGCTCTGCTCCAGGAGATAATTGAGGAGAACTTCCCAAACATGGCAAGAGATTCTGAAATTCAGATAGCAGACAGTTTCAGAACCCCAGCATGACTCAATCCAAATAAAACATTGCCCAGACACATTATGATTAACTTCACCAAAGTTAATATGAAGGAGAAAATTCTGTAAGCAGCCATATGTAAGAAAACCATAACCTACAAGGGGAAGAATATTAGAATGACTGCACATCTCTCTGCTGCAATTTTCAAGCTATAAGAGGATGGTCATTAACCTTTAATCTCCTAAAACAAAATAACTTTTAACCCAGGATCCTGTATCCAGCTAAACTGAATTTCATTTATGATGGTGAAATTAAATACTTTAATGACATTCACATGTTGAAGAAATTTGCCATAACTAAATCAGCTCTCCAGGATATTCTCAGACCCATCCTCCACAATGACCAGCACAATCCTCTACTACCAAAGTAAACTCATTCAGAAACTTTGGATCAGATTCCAACTTCCACAATGGCAAAAGGATTAAAAAGGTCCACTGGACTTTCAAAAAACTCGATACTCCAAATACTACCAGGGTTATCAATATTCTCAATTAATGTGAATGGCTTAAATTGTCCTCTAAAGAGGCATAGATTGGTTGACTGGATATAAAAACTCAGGCCAGATATCTGCTGCATACAAGAATCTCATGTTACCTTAAATATATACTCAGGGTGAAGGGATGGTCATCCATAATTCAGGCAAATGGAAATCAGAAAAAAAGCAGGTGTTGCAATTTTATTCACAGATACAATAAGCTTTAAACCAACAAAAGTAAGGAAAGATAAAGATGGTCACTTCATATTTGCTAAGGGTAACACTCAATATGATGAAATTTCAGTTATTAACATTTATGCACCCAACCAGAATTCACCACCTCAATTTATAAGAGAGACTCTAACAGACATGAGCAACTTGATTTCCTCCAGCACCTTAATAGTTGGAGATTTTAACACCCCTTTAGCAGTGTTGGATAGATCCTCCAACAAGAAACTAAGCAAAGAGATTTTAGACTTAAATTTAACTATTCAACAATTGGATTTAACAGACATCTGCAGAACATTTCATTCTAAGAAAACTGAATACACATTCTTCTCATCAGCCCATGGAACATCCTCCAAAATTGATCACATCTTAGGTCACTCTAACCTCAGAAAATTTAAAAGTATATAAGTTATTCCTTGCATTTTCTCGGATCATCATGCAATAAAAGTTGAACTCACCAGTAACAGGTATCTGCTGACTCATACAAGGATGTGGAAACTAAATAACCTTATGCTGAAAGATAGCTGGATCACAGATGAGATTAAGAAGGAAATTGCCAAAGTTTTGGAATGAAACAATAATGAAGACATGAATTATCAAAACCTGTGGGATACCACAAAGGCAATCCTAAGAGGGAAATTTATAGCATTGCAAGCCTTCTTCAAGAGAATGGAAAGAGAGTCAATAACTTAATGGGACATCTTAAGCAACTGGAAAAGGAAGACCACTCCAACCCCAAACCAAGCAGAAGAAAAGGAATAACTAAAATTAGAGCAGAATTAATTGAAATAAAAAACAAAAGAATTATTCAATAGATCAATGAATCAAAAAGTTGGTTTTTTTAAAAAATTCAACAAAATTGATAAACCTTTGGCCAACCTAACCAAAAATAGAAAATTAAAGACCCTAATATCATCAATCAGAAATGACAAAGGTGAAATAGCAACAGACACCTCAGAAATTCAAAGAATCCTTAATGAGTACTACAAAAAACTTTATTCTCAGAAATATGAAAATCTGGAAGAAATTGACCAATACTTGGAAGCATGCCAACTTCCTAGACTTAATCAGAAAGAATTGGAAATTATAAACAGATCTATATCAAGTACTGAAATAGAATCAACTATAAGTAATCTCCCAAAAAATAAGAGTCTGGGACCAGATGGCTTCATATCAGAATTCTACCAAACCTTTAAAGAGGAACTAGTACCTATATTCCTTAACCTTTCCCAAAACATTAAAAAAGAAGGAATACGTCCAAACACATTCTATGAAGTAAGTATCACCCTGATCCCCAAACTAGGAAAAGACCCAACAAGAAAAGAAAATTATAAACCAATATTGTTAAAGAACACAGATGCAAAAATATTCACTAAGATCCTAGCAAATCGAATCCAGCAACATATCAAACAAATTATACACCATGACCGAGTGGGTTTTATCCTGGGTCTCAAGGTTGGTTCAATATACATAAGTCTATAAATATAATACATCACATAAACAAACTAAAAAACGAAGATTAGATGATTCTCTCAATAGATGCAGAAAAAGCTTTAGACAATATCCAGCATCCTTTCATGATCAGAGCACTTAAGAAAATAGGTATAGAAGGGACTTTTCTTAAACTGATAGAGGCCATCTACAACAAACCCACAGCCAATATCATACTGAATGGAGTAAAATTGAAAACATTTCCACTCAGATCAGGAACTAGGCAAGGTTGCCCATTTTCTCCACTGCTTTTTAACATTGTAATAGAAGTCTTAGCCATTGCAGTCAGGCCAGAGAAGGTGATCAAAATAATAAAATAGGGTCAGAGGTTATCAAATTTTCACTCTTCACAGATGATATGATTTTATACCTGGAAAACCCCAGAGACTCAACTACAAAACTCTTAGAAGTGATGAAGGAATACAGTAGAGTTTCAGGATACAAAATCAATCTCACAAATCAGTAGCTTTTAAATATACCAATAATAGTCAAGAGAAAAAACAGTCAAGGACTCCATTCCCTTTACAGTTGTGCCAAAGAAGATAAAATATTTGGGACTTTACCTAACAAAGGACGTGAAAGCTCTCTATAACGAGAATTATGAAACTCTGAGAAAAGAAATAGCTGAAGATGTTAACAAACGGGAAAACATACCATGCTCATGGCTGGGAAGAATCAACATTGTTAAAATGTCCATATTACCCAAAGAAATTTACAAATTTAATGCAATCTCTATCAAAGCACCATTGTCATACTTTAAAGATCTGGAAAAAATAATACTTCCTTTTATGTGGAACCAGAAAAAACCTCAAATAGCCAAGAGATTATTCAGAAATAAAAACAAATCAGGAGGAATCATGCTACCAGACTTCAAACTATACTATAAATCTATAGTAATCAAAACAGCATGGTATTGGCACAAAAATAGGGAGGTAGATGTATGGAACAGAATTGAGAACCAAGAGATGTCATTTGATCTTTGATAAGCCCATCAAAAATATAAATTGGGGGAAAGACTCCCTATTTAACAAATGGTGCTGGGAGAATTGGCTGGTGACTTATAGAAGATTGAAACTGGACCCACACCTTTCACCAATAACAAAAAATGACTCTCACTGGATAAAAGATTTAAACTTAAGACATGAAACCATAAAGATTCTTGGAGAGAGTGCAGGAGAAACACTTGAAGAAATTGGCCTGGAAGAATACTTTATGAGGAGGACCTGCTGGGCAATTGAAGCAACACCAAAAATACCTTACTGGGATTTGATCAAACTAAAAAGCTTCTGCACAGCCAATAACACAGTAAGTAAAGCAAGCAGACAGCCCTCAGAATGGAAGGTGATATTTGCAGGTTATGCTTCTGACAAAGGTTTGATAACCAGAATCCACAGAGAACTCAAACTTATTAACAAGAAAAGAACAAGTAATCTCATTTCTTTGTGGGCAAGGGACTTGAACAGAAGCTTCTCTGGAGAAGATAGGTACACGGCCTACAGACACATGAAAATATGCTTATCATCTTTAATTGTCAGAGAAATGCAAATCAAAATCACTTTGAGATATCATCTAACTCCAGTAAGAGTGGCACACATAACAGAATCCCAAAACTGCAGATGTTGGTGTGGATGTGGAGAAAAGGGAACACTTCTGCACTGCTGGTGGGAGTGAAAGCTCATATGTCCCTTTTGAAAAGAAGTATGGAGAATACTCAGGGATCTAAAAGTAGACCTGCTGTTTGATCCTGCAAGTCCTCTACTAGGAGTATATCCAAAAAGACCAAAAATCACTTTATAACAAAGATATTTGCACTAGATTGTTCACTGCAGCTCAATTCATAATAGCCAAGTCATGGAAGAAGCCCAAGTGCCCATCACCCCATGAATGGATTAATAAATTGTGGGGATACATGTATACCATGGAATATTATGCAGTCCTTAAAAAGATGAAGACCTTACCTCTTTTACATTTACATGGATGGAACTGGAACATATCGTACTTAGTAAAATATATCAAGATTGGAAGAAAAAATATCCAATGTACTCAGTACTATTATGAAACTAATTTACAATCACTCACATTTTCACATGAAGAATAGATCACAACTATGGCCCAGGATGAAGGAGGGAGGAGGGGGGATGGGAGGGGACAGGGGAGGTCAGATAGAGGGAGGGTGAATGGTGGGATCACACCTATGGTGCATAATGCAAGGGTGCATGTTAGATCTATTAGTATAGAGTATAAATGTCATAAATGTCTTAACACAATAATTAAGTATATGAGATGAGGTATATATTAACCAGTGTGATGTGAACATTCCTAATTCTGTATGAAATCAGCACATTGTACCCCATAAATGGATTAATGTGTACATGATCTATGTGTTTATGATTTAATAAAAAAACAAAAAAAATGCACACTATTGACAAGAGATTAATAGCCACAATATGCAATAAGAAAAAGGTAAAAACCTAATTGAAAATGGGCCAAAAATATGAACAGGCGTTTTACATAACAAATCAGAAGATAAATGACAAAATGTTCAACATTGTGAGGAATTGGGAAATGCACATTAAATTACAATGAGGGGAGATCACTTCTCCTTCTGGCTAAGCTGGAGCAGATCTGAGAGACGGAAGAGGGAGGAGGTGAGCCCCATTCCTGCCCCACTCAATGCCTCCAGTTTCCAGATGGCCACACCAGGTGGGGACTGGGCAGGGTCTGGCAAAGTCCCTGAGCTGAAATGCT
>CAUYQV010142254.1:0-12376 GCA_963574575.1 Galagoides demidoff
TTGTTGTGGTGATGTCCCTGTGTACACGCATTGTGAGGTGTTGTGGTGCTGTCCCTGTGTACACGCATTGTGAGTTGTTGTGGTGATGTCCTTGTGTACACGCATTGTGAGTTGTTGTGGTGATGTCCCTGCGTGCACGCATTGTGAGTTGTTGTGGTGCTGTCCCTGCGTACACACATTGTGAGTTGTTGTGGTGCTGTCCCTGCGTACACACATTGTGAGTTGTTGTGGTGCTGTCCCTGCGTGCACGCATTGTGAGTTCTTGTGGTGATGTCCCTGCGTACACGCATTGTGAGTTATTGTGGTGATGTCCCCGTGTACACGCATTGTGAGTTGTTGTGGTGATGTCCCTGTGTACACGCATTGTGAGTTATTGTGGTGATGTCCCTGCGTACACGCATTGTGAGTTGTGTGAGGAATTGAGGGCAGTGACCAACATGTCTTTCTTATTACTATTTCATAATTATGAAAATCTGTACATAATTTATTTTCAGGAAAGTATGTGGCAGCCTTATCTTGGGTACACTGGTGTGTAGGCAGCTATTTCATGCAAGACCAGGTGGAAAAGAGGACTTGTGCAGATGTGAGGGCAGGGACACTGTGGAGAAGCAGGCCACCAGCACACGTGTGTGACGCCCCTGAGTGTGTTAAGGGACCCAGGTGGACAGACACAGGTGCATCTGAGCTGGACTTGGAGAAGCGGGCCACCAGCACACGTGTGTGATGTCCCTGAGTGTGTTAAGTGACTGAGGTAGACAGACACAGGTGCATCTGAGCTGGAGTGGCTCGCTGGGGAGGTGGGTTTTGAGCAGGGTAGTGAGAGCTGCAGGGCCCTTCCAGAGATCTGTAGGCTCTTACTGGGCACACACTGGGCTGGGCAATTTGTAGGCTACAGAGAAAGAAAAATGTGAGTGGTGCCTAAGAAAATCCAAAAAGGTTAATTTTCCAGGGGCGGGGTCTAGTTTTTTTGGTAGTAGATGGGGAGAGAGTGTGTAGAAGAGTAAGATGGTGGTTTAGTAGGTTGGAAAAGACTAGGAAAGGGACAGTGAAACTGAAGAGAAATATTGTCAGAGTGAAGTTTCTTTTTCTGAAATTGTATGATGTAGGTGGTGATTGAAAAATCATAGCAAACCAGATAGAAGGCCAGGCCAAGAAATAAATAATAGCTGAAACCTGGGGCTGGCCTCCCTCTGTAGGTTCCAGTCAGAGCGATTACTCGGGTGTTCTTCTCTGTAATTCCCTGAGATGGTCTGTGAACGCTTTTATTCCTGCTGTCAATTTCTCCTTAAATCCTGCAACACTATTTAAAAAAAAAAAAAAGAAAACTTTGATTTTCTTGTGTGAAATTCATTAGGTTTTTTGCTTTTGGAAAATGACTCAGAGTTTAGAAGATATTTTTTATTTGACTAAATTAGCAAATATAATTTTCTTTCTCTTCCCCCCTTTAAATCACTACAAAAACTCTAGTTATTTTATTTGGTAGCAAAGCTGGATCCCCACATCATCAGAGTATTACAGTTAACTGGCTGTCACTTACCTCAAACCAGTACAGCACGTCCTTGGGTTTCCATGTGTCGCTAAAACTATCGACGTTTCTGGTATAGCATGCTGGCTTCATCTTACTACAGTTTCTTTGCTAAAATAATTTTAGTTTGAAAATAAGCTTTTAAGTTGACAACTTTTAAATACGATGTCTTCTCATGTCAAATCGAGGCTGCAGTTATATGAAAGACGTATATATAGTAAAGAACATTAGTCAGAAAAGGGATGCTTTTCATTTTTACCCTCAATTCAAATGTAATGTGTAATATTTTAAATTTTACAAATGGAACCAGAATAGTGTTTATAACTGTGATATTTCCAAATTAACTTTTTCTCCCCAGAAATGAAGATTATGAGTATGTAGCTCTGTGTGTGTGTGTGAAAGAGAGAGAGAGGTGTGACTGAAGAGCCCTGCCTGGTCAGGTCAGGAGTCAGCAGATCCGTGGGTTTTGCTGTTTCTAACTCAACCTAATATTAACATTTTATTTTAATTATTGCTCCCTTTATTACAGACCCTTTATCATGGAAGTTAGTTTTGAAGACTTTTCAGCAAATATCCTAGTAAATTAGCCTTGAGAAACAACAAGTTTTTAAGAAACTTATGTCAGAATTTTGATATACCAATAGCCATTCATAGGTATACCTTGGAAATACTGCAGGTTTGGTTACAGACCACCTCAATAAAGTGAGTTTCACGATAAAGCTGGCCACACAAATGTTTGGTTTCCTGGTTTGTATTTTAATGAAGTTATGCTTACAGTATGATGTGCTCTATTAATTGTGCAATAACATTGTGTCTAGAAATACAACATACATATCTGAATTAAGAAATGCTACTGATGGGAAAGTTGAGGGTAGGAGGAAAAAAATGCCAGTGAATATCCGAGCCCTCAGCCAGCAGCAGCCTTGTTGATGGTGGAAGGTCCTGCCTTGCTGTCCATGGTGCTGACCGAGTAGGGCCCCAGATGCTGAAGGGCTGGGTGGCCGTGACAGTTTTTTAAAATAGGACAACGCTGAAGTTTGCCGTGAAAATTGACCCTTTTGCAAAAGATTTCTCAGTAGCACGAAGTACTATTTGATAGCATTTTACTCACAGAACTTTCAAAATTGGAATCAATTCTCTCAAACCTTGCCACTATTTTATCGATTAACTTTATGTAACATTCTAAATCCTTTGTTGTAATTTTAACGGTGTTCATAGCCCCTTCCTCAGGAGCAGATTCCATGTCAGGAACCACCTTCCCTGCCCATCTGTAGGAAGCAGCTCCTCCTCTAGTCCAGTTTCACTGTGAGCACATAGCAGCTCAGCCGCAGCGTCGGGCTCCAGTCTGATTCCAGTTCTCCTGCTGTTTCCACCGTGTCTGCACTGAAGTCTTGCAGGTTGGAATCAGCTGCTTCCAGACCCCTCCTACTATCGATAGTTTGGCCTCCTGTGAATCACAGATGTTCTCAGGGGCGTCTCGAGTGGGGAATCCTTTCAATGTCCTTCTCACAGATCTATCAGAAGGATCCCTATCTATGGCAGCTACAGCCTACAAAACGCATGTCTTATATAGTAAGACTTGAAAGTCAGAATTGCTCTTTGATTCTTGGGCTGCAGAGTGGATGTTTTGCTTGCAGGCCTGAAACGTCACCTCCTGGCACATCTGCATCAGAGCTCTTCTGTGTCCAGCTGTATTGTCAGTAGGAAGCAGCGATCTGAATGGAATCTTTTTCTAACCAGTAGGTCTCAACGGTAGCTTAAAATGTTGGGTAAACCATGCTGAAAGCAGACATGCTACCCTCTGGGCTTTGTAGTTCCATTTATGGAGTACAGGTAGGATAGGGCGGAATTCTTAAGGATCATCGATTTTTGGAAATGATAAATGAGCATCGGTTTATACTTGAAGTCAGCCCCTGCATTAGCCCCTAACAGGACAGTCACCCTGTCCTTTGAAATTTGGAAGCCAGGCACTGACTTCTCCTCCTTAGCTAGTCGAGTCCCGGATGGGTGCGTCTTGCCGTAGACGGTGTGTTGATAGATGTTGAGATGTTGTTTAGTGCAGCCACCTTCATCCGCCGTCCCAGCGGGACCTTCTGGGTAACTTGCCGCAGCTTCTGCTTTAGCACCTGCTGCCCACTGTGTGCTTCTGTGTTACGGAGGTGCTGCTTCCCTTACGCTCAACCCCAACCTCTGCTCACATCAGCATCTTATTTGCAGCTTCCTCTCCTCTCAGCCTTCACAGAACTGAAGAGAGCCAGGGCCTTCCTGTGGGCCATGCTTTGGATTAAGGAAACATTGGGGCTGGCTTGATCTCCCATCCAGATCACTAAAACTGTCAGCAGGGTCTGTCTCTTGTTATTTGTGAGATTACTGGAATGTCACTTTTAATCTCCTTTGAGAACTTTTCCTTTGCACTCGCAACTTGGCTGTTTGCAAGAGGCCTCGCTTTCGAAATGCCTTCCTTGCTGAGCTTAATCATTTCTAGCTTTTGATTCAAAGTGAGGGACATGTGACTCTTCCTTTCTCTTGAACACTTAGAGGCCATTGCAGGGTTGTTAATTGGCCTGATTTTAATATGGTGTTTCAGGGAACAGGCCTGGGGAGCGGGAGGGAGATGGAGACATGCCAATGGAGGGGGGGAGCTCAGATGTGTTTCTTGACTGTCGCTTCCTTCCATGGTGCAGTCCTGGTGTCCAGCGCAGTCAGAGGAGCAGCGTGAGAGGTCAGCGACCACGGGCTCCATAACAGATACTACAGCTGTAATGAGACAGGTTGAAATATTTCAGGAATTCCTGAAGTGTGACCCTGACCCTGGGCGAGCACATGAACTTGGTGTTGGGAATAGTCCGATAGGCTCTCTCAGCAGAGGGCTGCCACACTTTCAGCTGGGAAAGACAAACTCCAGCAGAGCGCAGCAAGACGGGCTGTGCAGGGTGAGCCTGTGCTGCCAGCACAGCACTGGTGTGCAGACGTGCTCTGTGCAGCTGTCTCTTAATTCAAGTTAAAGCATTCGTCACTGCTGGTATTTAACAGCTTTTCACCTAGAAAAATGGCAGTTTCATGCATTGACCTACCTTAATCAAGGCTTCTCAGCAAATGACCCTGTGGGAGGATTGTGTAGCTGCACACACGGGGGTGGTCACTGTGCTCATGAGTGCTGACAAGTGGCTCGTACTGCGGGATTGTGTGTGGGACACAGCTGCAGGCAGCTGCTGCCCCAAGGGATGGGTCCCTTACGGCCACAGGAATGGCACCTCTGGGCCCTCGCCTGTGTGCCTTTGTTTCTTTGCTGTCCTAAATATGCATTCAAAATTACTACCAGTTAAGAAATACTAGTCAGAGCCAATAAAGACTTCTGGCGCATGGACTCTCCCCGCCTTGTTTCGTCTCTGACAGTGGCTGTGAGGCGCATGGCCTCTCCCCGCCTTGTTCCGTCTCTGACAGCGGCTGTGAGGCGCGTGGCCTCTCCCCGCCTTGTTCCGTCTCTGACAGTGGGTGTGAGGCGTGTGGCCTCTCCCTGCCTTGATCCCTCTCTGACAGTGGGTATGAGGCGCGTGGCCTCTCCTCACCTTGTTCCGTCTCTGACAGTGGCTGTGAGGTGCGTGGCCTCTCCTCACCTTGTTCCTTCTCTGACAGTGGCTGTGAGGTGCGTGGCCTCCTTGCTTTGTTCCGTCTCTGACAGTGGCTGTGAGGCACGTGGCCTCTCCCCGCCTTGATCCCTCTCTGACAGTGGCTGTGAGGCGCGTGGCCTCTACCCACCTTGTTCCATCTCTGACAGTGACTGTGAGGCACGTGGCCTCTTCCCGCCTTGTTCCGTCTCTGACAGTGGCTGTGAGGCACGTGGCCTCTCCCCGCCTTGTTCCGTCTCTGACAGTGGCTGTGAGGCACGTGGCCTCTCCCCGCCTTGATCCCTCTCTGACAGTGGCTGTGAGGCACGTGGCCTCTCCCCGCCTTGTTCTGTCTCTGACAGTGGGTGTGAGGCGTGTGGTCTCTCCCCGCCTTGATCCCTCTCTGACAGTGGCTGTGAGGCGCGTGGCCTCTCCTCACCTTGTTCCTTCTCTGACAGTGGCTGTGAGGTGCGTGGCCTCCTTGCCTTGTTCCGTCTCTGACAGTGGCTGTGAGGCGCCTGGCCTCTTACCACCTTGTTTCGTCTCTGACAGTGGCTGTGAGGCACGTGGCCTCTCCCCACCTTGTTCCGTCTCTGACAGTGGCTGTGAGGCACGTGGCCTCTTCCGGCCTTGTTCCGTCTCTGACGGTGGCTGTGAGGCGCCTGGCCTCTCCCCACCTTGTTCCGTCTCTGACAGTGGCTGTGAGGCACGTGGCCTCTCCCTGCCTTGATCCCTCTCTGACAGTGGCTGTGAGGCGTGTGGCCTCTCCCCGCCTTGATCCCTCTCTGACAGTGGCTGTGAAGCACGTGGCCTCTCCCCGCCTTGTTCCATCTCTGACAGTGGCTGTGAGGTGCGTGGCCTCCTTCCCTTGTTTCGTCTCTGACAGTGGCTGTGAGGCGTGTGGCCTCTCCCCACCTTGATCCCTCTCTGACAGTGGCTGTGAGTCTCGCGGCTTCTCACTGTTGTATTCCCTTTTCTGTCCATGTGGCCTGCATGTGAAATCTGGGCAAACACTATAGACAGGGAAGTCTGTTACTGAATTGAAGTTATTTACTTTTATTTAAGAAAATGGTGGGAGAAGTTTGAAAACTTAGAATTCAAGTCATGTGAGCTCGTGAATATCCATATTTTTACTCATGTACAGATGTATACATGAGTGGTTAATAGACGAGAAATTAACTGGAAACTTCATCAAAATTAGTGAAAAACAATATTATTAAAAAACAATAACAAAATACATGCAGTCATGTAATATTTTAAGAGGTGTATATTACAATAACTCAAATGTTGTTTCTTCAGTACTATACATAGGAAGGTATTCTGATGACTTCATGTGTTTGTGTTATTTTATCAGTCACAATTTTGAAACATTTGTGAGTTGCTTGAGAATAGTTTGTTTCCAAGTATTCTGAACATCACCCCCGCAGTTAGGGCTTTGCTCCTCTGTTGTGGAAGAAGCAGATGCCGCAGGGCGGGGTCCGCCGGCCTGCCCTGTGAGCCGCGGGCCAGTTCTGATGGTAAAAGCTGCGGGTGTGTCTCTTTCTCTGTGGTCAGACCTAGATGTTTATGCTGTGACTTAAATGTTGTAGATGTTGGTGTGTTTGTGTTATTCCTTTTTCGTAGGTTGCATCTGAGCTGTGTAGTCCCACCAGTTGGTTTAGGAAGTTCTTAGTGGAATAAATGAGAAAAAGTAGATCGTGCATTAGGAGGTCAGTAAAGTGGTATTTAGGTAATTGAAAATAGTAAGGAATGCTAAGGAAAAGTTTTGTTGACTGGAACAAAGAATCATTTTATAAAGTTCATTTTTCAAGTTACAGAAGAGTCTCTAAGTCTTAATAGATATGTCGGGAAGCAAAGTGAACAGATAAATGATAACGTTGATGAATTCCTAAAATGCAGAGTTTCCGTGGGGGTGAAGCTTCTCAGAGAGCGGCAGCTGGGTGTGCTCTCTCCAGGGGTCCGAGGCTACTTCTTACTAACTGGTGAAGGGTGTGCTCTCTCCAGGGGTCCGAGGCTGCTTCTTACTAACTGGTGAATCACGTTCTAGGTCTGCACTACAGAGAGTGCCAGTTAATCTCCAAGGAAGACGTTACTCACGACACAAAGCTTTTCTGCTTGAAGCTGCCACCAAGCAGTCACCTTCAGACGCCCGTCGGGCAGCACGTTTACCTCAAGCTGACCATTACAGGTATGCCAGACGGAGGCTTTGGGAAACACTGTCTCCGCTTATGAGCAGCTGGAAGTCAGTGCTAACCTCTGGAGGGAACAACCACCTAAGAAATTAATTAGTGTTTGCAGGCAGCTAGCTCAGTACAGCCAGAATCTCGGTTTGTGGATGCCGTGTTTCCTGCATGTTGGAACTAAAGCTATGCCACGTCAGTGTACAGAACAAAGAAATTGCCGCTCATTGGAGAGCATTGTGCTGTGTTACTGACAGAACTCGACCTGTCAGGGCCAGGGAGCCCACGGACCGGCCTCTGTGGAGACAGCTGCCGAGGCTCAGAGGGGCCTCTTACAGCTGGTTGTTTACATTATGAGTAAAGTATTGATTTGTTAAAATTATTTCAGCACATACAAGCTTGGGGTGCATTTACCTACATAGATAAGTATATTTTGTATGTACACACACACATACCTATGTTTCTATGTGAAACATGGTGTACAGTTAGAATTATATATGTATTAGGTATATAGTTTTAAATAGGAATAGCATAAAATTTATATGTTTTATCCTTATTAAGAGCTTTTTGATTTTTAGAGTTTCTTGGTTGTGACTTTTTTCTAGGTGCAGAAATAGTGAAGCCATACACACCTGTGTCTGACTCCTTATTCTCAGAGTTCAAAGAACCAGTTCTTCCCAACAAGCAGCAGTACATGTACTTTCTGATCAAAATCTACCCTGCTGGCCTCTTCACACCAGAGCTTGACCATCTTCAGATTGGTTAGTATCTTACACTGTCTAACCTCAGTCGTGCCCTAGACTGGACCCAGCTGCCCTCCACACACCTGCAAGTGGGCCCTGCCTAGTGTCCCGAGGGCAGCGTGATGCAGCCACCTCCTCTCTCTCACCCGCCTGTCCCGCTCCGGCCCACCCGTCTTCACCATCTGCAGCATCCCTGCTCATCCTCACTGAGCTGGACACTCGAGTCCCCCTTGTCTTCCCGCTTTCTCTCCCCAGTGCAGGGGCCTCCAGGTTCCTCGGGCTCCTCCTCTCAGCCACTTTCCCATCTGTGCTCCCGTCTCCTCTGCTGCCCTCTTGTGGAAGGCTCCATCCTTTCTTTTTCGGCCTCTCACTGGCGCCTCTCAGTTGACTCTAACTGGCATCTTTCTCTGTGTATCTGCATTTTCCAATTCTTTCTCCAAACTGCCCTGAGAATAGATTCAGTCTTGTTACTCTACGGCTTTGAAACCTCTGCCGAGTCCCTGTCACCTCCTCTGTGCGGGCTGCGCAGACCGTCGGTCTCTCCAGCTTCATCTGCGGCTGTGCAGACACACCGTTCTGTGCACGGCTCCTCAGTTCATCATCCTCACTCACCGGTGCGTGTGGTCACCTCGTACAGGACACCATCAGCCTTCTACCTGACAAGGGCCTTTAAAAAAATATATCTGAACAAAGTATCGTTTCCTTCCTGAAACCTCCTTCTTCCTCTGAACCCCCAGTATCTGACGCTTGTTCTTAGCCCTGCTGTAGTAATAAATACATTCCTTCCTTATAAGACTGTAAGGGCAAAAGTTATCTTGTCTGCACTGCCTGGCGAGGCGGTCGGCGGGTCACAGGCATCAGCCCCTGTGCTCTGAAGGATGAACAAGGAGCTGCGGGAGGCCCAGTCCGGCTGCAGGGCCTCTCCTCGCTTCTGCCCCTTTCTCTGCATCCTTTTCACTGCTTTAGCTAATGGCCAAAGCGTCCGTCCTCTCTCTAAGGCACATTAGCAGTTCCCAGAGGTAACAGTGAACTGGATCGCTAAAATTTGAAAATAAAGAAAATTGTTACTTTCTAAAAGTTAAACTGAGGAATTTACATAGTGGATGTGCTCAGTCATCTTTGGTTGCATAAACCAAAATATTATGTACGATATGAACCTGACGTGTTTTGAACACCTACAAATGCAGTGACGGTGACTGTCGCCCTGGAAAGGAGGGTGACCCGTGATTGCAGAATAGGTATCATGAGCTCGGTGTGGAGACATTGTGAACATAGGCGGGTAGAGAGAGCCCAAAGTAAGATGAGGGGGTTTTCTTCAGTGTAACAAAGAGAAATTTTATTTAAGAAGAAAGAGAAAGTTTAGGGCATTTCCAAAGAAAGTCAGAAATGGGTCCCTCTCATGAAGGAGAAGAGGGGGAGGGAGGGGGTTGGAGGAGAGAGAAAGAGCAAGAGGAAGGTGAAGTTTTAATATTATTTTACCTTCATTCAGGCAAGTGAGACATGGCATAGATACTGTGCCCCTGGGGGGGCTGTGTACCTGCAGGGCAGCGGCAGCTCCGGCAGCCTCATCCCAGCCTGAGTGAGGGACCCAGGCAGTTATCCCACATCTCCACCCATCGTCCTCAGGCAACTTTCACGTGGCTAGTTTGGCCTTTCAAGTGTTGTGTTGCCAGGAATAAGGTGCCTGGACGGGACACGTAGTGTGCAGGTCACCAGGCACGTGTGACCCCAGCAGAGGGTCCCCTGCCTTCCTGGTGCATGCACCCGAGCGTCTCCTGAGTTTGGGTGGCGTCGTCCCCCTGCCTGGCTCTAGTCAGTCTGTAACATTGAAAGGACTGAACCGTAGCTAAGAGGCGCTGAGTTAATACCACCCTGTAAGGCGTCTTTAGTAACCAGCTGTCTTCTCTGGGTTTTTCCCAAGGACATTCTAATCCTATGATCCCTTTCAAACTATAACAAGGAGTTTTATTACTTTCAAATACTTTATTCATCAGTTACTACAAGATTCTTACTCTCCTGAAATGGAAAACGAAGGCTAAATGGGAACATCCAACATTTTAAAATAAACTATTAATAGAGGGCCAGGCGTGGTGGTGCACACCTGTCAGAGTCCCAGGACTTTGGGGTTCAGTTGAGCCCAGTTCAGGGTTACAGTGAGCTATTATCCCACCACTGCACTCCAGCCTGGGTAACAGAATAAGAACCTGTTTCTAAAAAAATAACAAGATGGAATATTTGAAATCATTTTAAAATTATGAATTCCTTTATTTTTTCATTTTTTAAATTACACTGGAAATTTCTGAATCTAGACCTGAAAGCAGTTTTCTTACATGGGTGATATGTGGTGATTGTACCCACTGCACTGTGGACAGTGGGCCCTGATTTCCCAGCTGTGAGTTCTAGATGGTAAAGCGGCTGAGTGCAGCTGGCTCCTTCTGCTCTTGCTTTGTTACACAAGTTAAACTCAAAACAGCTCTTGTTTTAATTGATAGGCCTTTTCAAAAATTTGATGGTGGGTCATCACATTTATCAGAATGAGATTTTAGAATACATTTCTGTTTGATCTCCTACTAATACTATTACTGTGGTTAATAATCAAGTAGTAAATGTCTATTCTCTGCCCTGTACCAAGCAAGGCAGGTGTAAGTGGACCTGCTTTTGAGATACTTATAATTAATTTAGAATTAAACCTGTACTGACAATTTCCAGATAAATACTTTGCAGTAGATTGTAAATTTCAGGTGGGAACTGATGTTGTGACCGTTCCTTATTAACTTGGTTCGATGCTGTACCCTGGACACACTCGGGCACGGTGATCAGGATGGTCACCCTAAAACTCCCCAGTGTCATGGGCCTGGCAGGCGTCACCTGCTACTCGTCAGTCTTCTAGGTTGCTCTGCCGTTAGCTGCCTGGTTTCTCTGCTGGCTGTTCTGTTTTTCTGATTTAATTTATGTTTCATTGTGTAGGAGATTTTGTTCCTATAAGCAGTCCTGAGGGCAATTTTAAAATATCCAAGTTCCAAGAGCTGGAAGACCTCTTCCTTTTGGCAGCGGGAACGGGTCTCACACCGATGGTCGCAGTCCTGAACTTCGCTTTGGCTCGTGTGCGGAGCCTCAGGTAGGTCCCTCCTGCTGCCCCCTGAGACGGCTCCGGCCTCCTTAACCACTTCCTGCTCTGTGCCCCCCAGTCCTCCTCGCTGTGGTACTGTGTGGTTCTTAGTTTAGTTTTTTATACTTCCATTTATCTACTTGGTACTAAACATTTACCTAGTTCACTGTAGACGTTCCATTTTAAATGTAATTAGTTATTTCTGAGTCTTTTTTTTTTTCTTTTAAGGAAAGTGAAGCTGATGTTCTTCAATAAAACAGAGGATGACATAATTTGGAGAAGCCAGCTGGAGAAACTGGCATTTAAAGATAAAAGGTACCAAGCTGCGTTTAAATATTTAGACCTGTACAATAATCTAGACCTCATCTCCTTTGTTTGGAGCTTTGAATTGATCGGGAAGCATCTCCAAAGAAAACACAAGCTAATAATTACCAATGTGAATGAGTAGGAGCCCACCCTCCTTCAGAGAAATGCCCTCTGGGGAGACCCAGGTCAGTGAGAAGCATCTTGGGCTCCTCTGGCTGTGATCTATGGTCTGTACTGACTTGGGTTTCACTGAGAATATTATAGTGTCGCCAGTTTGGTAACTCAAGATTGTCTTGTATGAAGAGAGGTAGATAAAATGAATTTGGTGAGGATGGGGTAAGCAGAGTGAAGCATGGTGCAGGATTTCTTAAGCCTTTAATCTGCTGCTGACTGTTGAGACTCTCCAGGAGAGGGATTTCTTACGTGGTGTTTAGCAAGACGCTCTTCACTTTTGTTTGTTTGCGTTAACCCTTAACAGCCTGTAACCGTGGTCCTCAGTCTCTCTGGGAAGTGGGGGTACAGACAATAGGAAAGAGTTCTAGTCAAGCTGAACTCAGTAGTAGAACAGGTCTGTGACTGTACCCAGGAGGCTGAGCACAGGTCGGTGACTATACCCGGGCAGGCTGAGAACAGGTCGGTGACTGTACCCAGGAGGCTGAGCACAGGTCGGTGACTGTACCCGGGAGGCTGAGAACAGGTCGGTGACTGTACCCGGGGAGGCTGAGAACAGGTCGGTGACTACCTAGGAGGCTGAGAACAGGTTGGTGACTGTACCCGGGGAGGCTGAGAACAGGTCGGTGACTGTACCCGGGAGGCTGAGAACAGGTTGGTGACTGTACCCGGGGAGGCTGAGAACAGGTCTGTGACTGTACCCGGGAGGCAGAGCACAGGTAGGTGACTGTACC
>CAUYQV010142257.1:0-24111 GCA_963574575.1 Galagoides demidoff
CACAGGCGCCTGCCACAACGCCCGGCCATTTTTTGGTTGCAGCCATCATTGTTGTTTGGCGGGCCCGGGCTGGGGATTCGAACCCACCACCTTAGGTGTACATGGCTGGCGCCTTAGCCGATTGAGCCACAGGCGCCGAGCTGGTTTTGTGTATTTTTGAGCAATATTTTCAACCAAATGGTTTTGATTTGGAAGTTAGAAGTCAACACAAACTATGTTGTGTGCGAACCCCGAGGAATGTCTTTTTCATTCAGCCCATTTTTGCAAAAGGGAGAGATTCTCTCTACAGAGCCACTAAGGAGAGACAGGAAGGTATTGAGAGATGAAGTTTACAAAGTAGGCACCAGGCACCACAGTGCACAAAGGGTCCACAGTAGGCCCACTGGGTGGTAATACAGCAGGTAAGCTGTGCGTTCAGCAGTTGGTTTCACCATCTGGTACCGGTTCATCACCTGGACTGTCCGGTCATCAGTGTGCAGCCAGCAGGTCAGACCAATCTAGAAGACGTCTGTAGTGTAATGAACACCTGTGGTGCTGTTACCATGAAGGGATACCATTGCGAAAAGCCGATATGTCCTGTGGCATTTAAAATTCTTATTTTTGGCTTTTGGCCAGAGACACCATCTTCCCGTAATTCACCAAAATGACGAACACAAAGGGAAAGAGGAGAGGCACCTAATACATGTTCTCCAGGCCGTTTAGAAAACGTGGAGTTGTTCCTTCGGCCACATATATCTGAATCTACAAGAAAGGAGATATTCTAGACACCAAGAGAATGGGTACTGTTCAGAAAGGCAGGCCACGCAAATGTTATCATGGCAAAACTTCTAGTGTTTTGCATGTTACACTGTATGAGTGTACAGTGTTACCCAGCATGATGTTGGCATCATTGCAAATAAACAAGTTAAGGGCAAGATTCTAGCCAAGAGGATTCATGTTGGTTTTGAGCACATTAAGCACCCTAAGAGCCAAGATAGCTTCCTAATACTTGGGAAGAAAATGATCAGAAAAAGAAGGAAGCCAAAGAGAAAGATACCTGGGTTCAGTTGAAGAGCCAGCCTGCTCTACCCGGAGAAGCTTGCTTTGTAAAAAGCAATGGAAAAGAGCCTGAGCTCCTGGAACCCGTTCCCTATGAATTCATGGCATAATGGGCGTACACCATCGCTCACAGGAGAACCAGAAAAAGTAGCTGAAAGGGGGCACATGTTGCTGGAACGTATTCCCTATGAATTCATGTAGAGCAGGTGTAAAAAAATAAAAACTCTATTATAAAAATGTTAAAGAAAAATAAAATTTATTTTTCATTTTCCTTTTCAGTCTGAGCATTGAAGAGGCAGTTGGCTATGGCAATGGTAACACTTCAGGCTGCCGGGCAGGTAAGGGAGGTCTCTTTTCTGAAGCCACCCGTCCAGAACATGGTCTGTGAAGGAATCTGCCTGCATCAGGAAGTGGTAGCTGTTGTTCTTGTTTTCACATGAGTTTTATTTTCAAATTCCTGAGGGCACGCAGAAGGGTGGGAACATCTTGTGGCTACCCTTTCCCCGAAGGCCAACTTCAGAGCAGCCAGACACCAGCCACTGCCTTGGGTCACATTCCAGACAGGCTCTTATAAGACACTGAGCACCGTGATTAAAAGGAAACTACTCCATCATTAGACTCCAGATCTAATATCAGCGGGACAATTTTTCATGGAAATTATTTCTAAAACCAAACTCCACTGGAAGGCAGTTTTCACTTTATATTTTAGATTTCCTTTCTCCTAATCTTTCCTATTTTCCCTGAAAAGAGTGGGGCTCCAGATGGGTAGAATGGGCAGGGAACTGCCACTCCGTAGGAGCAAAGACTTGGAGACAGAAAGTCATTGGAACCTGGTTGTGGCTGCTGAACGACTTGCTTTCTTTACCTTTCTCCAAGAATGGTTAGTTGACTCTCAGTTTCAGAATGGATTTGTGTTTTTCTGCCATTTGGCCCTGCCTAAAGTAGCAGAATGCTTCCCCCAAAGAACCCCTTGCATCTCAGAACAGCATCTGAGGGACAGCTTATGGTTCCCCATCCTCTCTCCTATACATCTTCTAAAAGCACCTGCAAAATACACCATGCTCAGCCTCCCTGCGGTCCTCCCAGACCCGAAATACACTCTCACAATAGAAATGAGGCATTATTCAAGTGGAAAAATTATAAGACAGGCAGGTTTATCTCCAGTCACAGGTGGTCTGAAGCAAAGGAAGGTTCCTCCCCAACTGGGAGGGGAAGTGAGTTAAAAATTCAGTTCAGGCTCCACCACCCTTGGGATGCCCAAGCCCCCCATCAACGCCATGCTGCCTGGCCTGGGAAAGGACTCAAGGAACAAAGGCACCGTGTGCAGAAGCCACAGGCTGGGAACGAGGCTCTCTCTCCTCTCCTCACTCTGGGCTCGGTGGCTGAGGGCTGGCAGCGACAGGATCTGACGATCCCCCAAACCTCAGTAATCAGGATAAATAATATCTTAAAGCACTGTTTTTAAAAATCAAAAGGAATGCAAAACTAAACACAGTCTTCCCATATGACTCAGCAAGGGAACCCCTTGGTATCTACCCAGGGGAGCGAAAAGTGATGTCCACAATAAAACCTGCACAGGGATTTTTTTGTTGTTGTTGTTGTTCAATTTCAGATTGATATGAGGGCACAAATGTTTAGGTTACATTGTTTTCATTTCTAAGGTAAGTTCTAAGTCCAAGTTGTAGTTGAGTCCTGCACCCAGGGGGCTGCCGAACACCCCCGTATTGTGCCTATTAGGTGAGATCCCGCCATCACCCTCCCTCATCCCCCTTCCCCCTTTCTCCTCTCCTCTCCTCCTTGCTGTGTTTTTCTTTTGAGTAGGCTTATAGTCATTTATACATCAGTTTCATAATAATATTGAGTACACTGGATACTCCCCCCTCCCATTCTTGTGATACTTTACTAAGAAGAATGTGTTCCAACTCCATCTAGATAGACGCAAAAGATGTAAAGTCTCCATCTTTCCTTATGGCTGAATAGTACTCCGTGGTGGACATATATGCCAGTTTGTTAATCCATTCATGGGTGGATGGGCACTTGGGCTGATGCCACATCTTGGCAGTTGTCCTGGTGTCCTTCAGTAGGTGAATGGACGAATAAATTGTGGTACATCCAGACAAGAGAGTATTATTCAGAGGCTGGAAAGAAATGAGCTAGCAAGCCACGAATAGCCATAGAGGAAGCTTAAGTGCATTTTGCTAAGTGAGAGAAGCCAGTCTGAAAAGGCTGGGTGCTGTAGGATTCCAACTATATCATGTCCTGGAAAAGGCAAAACTATACAGACACTGAAAAGATCAGAGGTTGTCAGGGATGAGGGGATGGAGGGGCGGACAGCAAAGCACAGGACTTTTAGGGCAGCGAAACCCCTCTATAACATTGTAATGGTAGAATCACAGCATCATCCATCTGTCCATACCCACAGGAAGTACAACGCCAAGAGTCTACTGTAAACGACGGGCCCTGAGTGATAATGATGTGTCCAGATGGGCTAGTGGATTATAGCGAATGTGCCACCCTGGTGGGAGATATGGACAGTGGGGGAGGCTGGGCTTATATAGGGCTGGAGCTACTTGGGAACTCACTGTACTTTCTGCTCAATCTTGCTACAAGCCGAAAACTGCTCTCAAAAAAAAAAAAAAGCCTTTAATTTAAAAAAAAAAATCCATGATGAACAGACCATCAAAATTTTAAATAAAGACAAGATAAATAGGGCTTTGTGGGAGATGTTAAAACTCTGTGGCTTAGGACAAAATGAAAAAAAAAAAAGATACAATGACAATGTACCGATGCCAAAAGATACCCCGGGTTTCCAAATGGCACCCAAAGTGGGTTTCCAGGAGGTCACAACTCAAAGTGTTTGGGCTATAGCCCCGGAGGCCCTGTGGAGTCACAGCTGCGCTTCTGGGCCACCCAAGAGCTGGGAGACATTGCTGCTGATGGCCCCAGCTGTCTGGGGAGCATTGCTGGTCCCTGTGTGTCTTGTGTTAAATAAGGCCGGGCACGCGGGGTGTTTCCCAGAGACGAGGCTGAGGAAGGCCCTTGGGAGGGAGATTGCATTTAGACTCTCCGTGACTCAGACTTTGCTCTTTATTTCCCATCCAGGCTCAACCGGATTACACCATAAAAGCCAGGTGCGGGTAGGAAGGATGTTTCCAAATTGGCCACAAAAGGATGGTCAAGGCCAGACTTATCTTCTGGGAACATGGCTCCCCTTGCTTTGGAAAGAAACATCTGATTTCTCTGCTCTGCTCTCCTCTCACTGTGTTCCTTTGTTTCTAACCAGGAGTTGTGAAAAAATCATAGGCCAAAATCCCCTTCCTAGAGACGGCAGAATAAACAGCTCAGATACATTTTTTTCTGCCGGCTGTGACAGTAACTGGCAGTACTTTACAGCAAGGGGGGCTGAGAGCAAAGTGGAGTGCTCTGCAGAAGCATAGTCACCTCTGCACAAAACTACCTGCCACCCTTAGAAATCCCTTGGGTAAGGCTGCTGCAGCTTCTGCAGCCTCTCTATTCCAAGGCTCAGTCCCTGAACTTGGCCAGTGTCTGGCTGCGCTACCAAACAACTACTCTTGGCTGCCAGGGGAAATTCCTGCCTTCAAGACAAAGGATCTATTATCCAACAGACCCGAGGTTCCCCAGGTCTGGGGGAAGGTGAATAGGCATTTATTCTTATCTTCATTTTACTCCACGAAGCAGAAGCTATCTTTACAGAGACCTGAACTTTACTCATTTCCTCCACAGCACAAAGGAGAAATTCTCTGCCTGCCTGGCTCCTGCCTTGAGTGTGGTTGGTGTTGAGAAAGCACGAGTTTCTTTAATTCAGATGGAAAGCCCCAGTCTGGGGGCAGTGTGGAAGCCTCAGTCATCCTGACATTGTCCCGGCCCTGTGTGTTCCTTGGGTACATCTCACTCCTGTGCGTTCCTCTACCTTCATTCATACAATGGCACTGACCCAACTGGTGACCTGGACTTCCCCCACTCCGTTTAATTAACTGTGTGAGCTCAAACAAATACACATACACAGCCACACACAAAAGCAGATTTTCTGCGGCTGCCTTCTCTCATTTGTAGAATAAGGACCCTGTATTATAACCCAAGTATACAAAATTTAATGTTAAATATTAATAATACAAATAATAAAGTTATATTATACACACACACACAGGGTGGACATAAAGTTCCCGTGCAATTTAAAATAGTTGTGACTTTAAATTGCACAGGAACTTTATGTCCACCGTGTGTATGTGTATGTGTAGATACATATATATCTTTTTTATGAAGCTAGGATAATGTCTGAACTCAGTCTGTTCAGGCTGTCATCTGGAATTGAGGAAGTGGAGTCAGGGCATCTTCTCACGGGACATTTGTTCAGTTGTACATGGCAGAAGCCAGTTATCTTCTGCATGGGCCAGACTCTGAGGACTCTCTTTCTGTCTCCTCTTACCAACAATGCCATTGGTCTACACACATGTCAGAACTTTTAACATGACAATGAAGCTTAGGAAATACCAGACCAGTCGGCCAATGAGTCTAAATCCTCATGACTTGCACATTTTGTTAAAGGGCCAAAATAGAAATATAAAACGCAAAGCAGAATAGAAAGGAAATAGCTAATACAGAAAGAAGAACATAGTATGTGGTAGAGGTAGCACGCACCCCTGTGCGTTCTGGAAAACCTGGGTGCTACACACACCAAGCCCCTCTGTCCTTTTACAAGGTGCTGGGAACAGTCTAGTGTTAGTGGCTTTCATTAACAGCCATGGAAGTTGACCATCTTGTCCCTCCTGGTCCTAGAGCCATTCATTCATACCCTCTGCTGGACAGCCAGATGGGTGGGACGGAGCTGATGCAAACCCAAGTCACAGGGTATACCCTCCAACTATCCAGGCTTCTGGGACTGGGGAGGAGGTTTGCCTGGTCTATTCTCTACTTAGCACCAGGAACACAGGCACCTCTTGGCTGAAATTGCTCATCCTGGTCAATTCCGAATGTGCCCAAGCCCCTAAAACAACTTGGACTGGACCTGCTTCCTCAGCGGGCAAATCCTTCCTGCTAGATATTAAACCAATGGAGTTTCCCAGTCCTGGTGTTTTCACGAAACAAAAGCAAGTTAACATTGAATGTAGGTAGCCGTTCAGAAGTATAAAAATGCACACAAAAGCAGCAATAAAGAGGCATCAGAAACTGCCTTCTGAAGCTCACCTAGAGATCTTTCTTTCGTCTGGTTGGTTGACCTCACCACGGGAAGGCTCGCTCGAGTCCGGCTGCCTCTGGAAAAAGGGCTTGGAACGTCCCCCTCAGACATGGCTTCCAAAGAATCGCCTGACGTCTCTGATAAATGCTCCACCGGGTCACCCAGAGTGGGAGGTTGAGGACTATGAGACAGTTTGGGGCTTCTCGTCTGCAAAAGGCATTTTAAAGAAAGTGAGAAAGTGGATTATTACTGATTATGTTGCAAATATTTGCAGTGTTGTCTCTGCCAGTCTGAAAATATAATATGGCAAAAGGGCAAAAAGTCTATTGATAAAGGACAGAAAACTTAAGACCCCAGCGTGTGAAAGTAACAGTCGTGAAAGTTACAGAAAAAACAATATTGTCCCTTCCTATCCCATCAAGATTTTTATCACCAGACTTCTATGGCACAAACACCATTTCAAACAGGGAGTTGAGGACCAGTCACATTGTAATAATGATGGCAAGCCAATCCCTTTTGCCAGACAAATTCTAACAGATGCTATCACAACTGTGTACTTTCAGCGGCCTTTTTTTATATACCCAGTGTGGACGAATGTCCTCACAGCAGAATAAACTGAACACAAACAATCCTTCATAGTCTTATAACAAGACTCTTTCCAAAATCTAAACTAAGATTGTGAGAGAGTTATTCACACCACAGTTCCTTTTTTTTTTATTTTGCAGCACAAATCCCATAAGTAAGATAATATCTAGCTTTGGTTAATACCTTGCCAATCAGCAGACAGTATCTAAAATTACTTAAACTCCCCCATACAGCACATAATTGAATTTTTCTCTTAGCTATCTTACCCTGTAATGGCAAGGGTTGAATGTATAAAATGCTCATAATCTATTAGCCAGTAATATTCCCTGAACACGGCACTGTGGGAAATTGAGAATAATAGACATCATGTCTATTGTTAGAGTTGCTCAACTAATTGTTGAAATTCATGAAGTGCAACAAACAACATAAGACAGTGTGTCATGAAGGGTAAATTATGAACTGTGGGGTATATCCATTCATCTTTCAACACCTATTGAGAACCTCTGGTATTCCAGGCACTGTTCTAGGTTCTAGGTACAGAATGATACAAAAAATATGGGGCTTACAATCTAGAAAGAGAGCAGATCTTAAAGACAAATCAAAGGTACAATGACAGTGGGGAGCCCAGCCTGGAGGTAGTGGGGAGTATATAGGTGGACAGTCAGAAAAGCACATCAACTTTTATATTAAGGAAGAGGGAAGTTGGGAGAAGAGGTTAAGACAAAAGTAGGTGAGAGAAGAGAGAAAGGCATTCTGGGTATAGGAATGGCATGTGCAAAGTCCCTGGGGCATAGAGAATAGGCAGGCGCTACTGAGGCAGAGACCAGATCACACACAGGGTTGGCATCATCATGAGAATTCTCAACTTGAGTCTAGGGTTGCAGAATGCCATTCAGGTTATGGAGAAGGGAAGAAGGGAGTGGGATCCGATACACATTTCAGATCACGCGGGCTAAGGTGTGGAGATTGGCGATAATACACATGGAAGAGTAGAGAAAACTGGGGGCATTACACTGGGTGAATGCACCATCTCAACATCCTCCCTCCCCAGTCCCCAACCCTGATGTGTATGACGTGATCCCAGACACCTTCTAGGAGGCAAACTGGCCCGAATTCATCAGCAGATGAGCTTTACTAAGAGGACAAAGGTGCTAAAGAGTTGGGGTGACCCGTCAGCAGTCCCCATATCCCAGGAAGTAGGTTTTGTGTTTGTCTACATTTCTTAATTTCCTTTACCTCTTTCTAAGAACTGCCAATGCATTGTGAAGTTAAGCACCAAGGCATGTAGCTCTTAAGGCAGGGCCAGCTTCCTGGGGGGTGGGAGGGGGCGTGTTCAACCTGTGTACTCTCACAGGACCCTGTGCTTGAAGGGGTTGTGCCTGGTTTCCTGGTCTCCAGTGCTATGTTGAACAAGGTATCCTGAAAATGCTGTAGCCCATCCTGCCTCAAGGGTTTGGATATAGATCTCTTTCAGGAGTGCCCTGAGGTGCCTAAAACTCTAGGGGAACTCTTTTTTAAGAGTGTGGGATGGTCAGCTTCTTCCCCTCTTTCTTGTAAAACATACCAGAAGAACAGACTGCTGTTGGCAGCAATACTATGGTACTATCTAGACTCCTGCACCTTGCCACACCTCTCAGGTCTACCACAGAGAGAAACAGGATAAGGTCAGCCCTTCCTTCCCTGGGTCCCTTTGGGGATGTGGCTCCAGGGAGATGCCTGGTGTTCTAAAGGAAACTTGGCTCAGATTACACGCCCGTTAAGGACACCCATCAACACTTAAATTGTCTCTTTGGATTAATTTTTCTATGTAGGCCCCCACAGTGGTTTGTTCCCAACTTATTTTACGTAAAGTCTGTTTCTGTTATGGGAAGCTGGCTTTCCCACAGGTTATAAGTCTTCGTTGGCCAGGAAAATCATCCCTAAATCGCCGCCCAGGTCACCAAGAGACAAATTCGTGTGGTCCTCCATGAAGCTTCCTAGTTACTATGCTCACTAGAATATCAAGCTGTGATGTCCTCATCCCTGACTTTAAAAAAAAAAAAAAAAAAAAGATACATTCACTTTAGCAAGCTAGCCGAGGAATAATATTACATTAAGCAACGTGACTACATTTACAACCTCTGCTGTTTGGTCATCTTTGCAGCCTAGGGCAGACACGATGCATCTGATGAGTTGCCATTTCCCATTGCAGAAGGCAATAATCCTTGAAGAAAATCAAAATCAAATCTCTATTTCTTGTTCAGGGTCATTATGGCCGTAGGTATGCAGAAAAACAAGAGACGGAAGGCTTAATCTTTTTCTCCCCCTACCTTTCTATACATAACTATTCAGTTCCAAATGTAAACTCATCTCATTTTTTATGCTATTCACTTTCTCACCGAAAACCATCACTGCATATTAGTAATCTCCTCACATGTGGGATCTTCCACTCAGATGCCAGCTCACTGCAGAGACATCATTTCATACTGAGAAAAGACAGAGGAAATGGCTGACACTCGTGCCAGATGCCCTGTGATTTGACATATTGCAGGAAAAAGTCAGAAACCATTTAAGACAGGACGTCTGTGCTCTGTACAGTGCTAGGCACGAGAGTTCAAATGCTGCCAAGAATTCTTGAGCTCAGTTAGCATTTGAGGTATTTTCAGGGGCCAAGCCTGGGGTAAAAAAGCCAAGAGGTCCATCAGGGTGAGTGCAGAAGAGCTTGGGGTGATATTGCTGATGATGAAGGGTGGGTCAGGAGAGTAGGACGAGTGTGGGTGGCAAGGGTGTTGGGGTTGTCTCTCGCAGAGCAACAAAAGTACACAACCAGCCTGGTCTCCCCTGATTGGACAAAGCAGTAGCCCCTGATCTTAGCTGGACCAATCAAATTGGTCCAGAGATACAGACCTAGGATGCAGAATCTTCCCCCCTTTGGCAATGACTTCCTCTGATTCATTCCATTTTTGTTCTTATCTCAGCTTGAGATGACTATGTGCCTTGCAAGCAAGCCATCACTGAAAGATACGAATTCTAATGATTCCTCCAGCCCAGGCCAAGAGGGTGCCCACATATTTATAATACAGTGTGTCCCAAAAGTCACCCCTATAGTCGCCATACATGGGAAGATGGGAAATTATAGCTAAAGGGCCCTTGCGTGACAAAATATTCATTATAAAATACTGTATTTATAAAATACCTTCTAAATGTTGGCTCCTTCTTTATAAAAATTTGTAATGAATTATTGGTCAAGAAAGGCCCATTTGGTTACAATTTCCCATTTCCCCTTGGCACGGCAACCTTAGGGGTGACTTTTGGGGCACCTTGCATTAGTGATAACCATGAAGTAAGCCAAACTCTCTGGAGCCGTCGTTCCTATTTTTGTGTATTTTATGGATTAAATTTCTTAAAAAAAGACAATACTTGGGGTTATAGTATAGGGATGTTGGTTTCATTCGGCCAAGTTAGAGAAGTTACAAAAACCTTACTGTCTGTGGTATGATAATTATCGCAAGAAAGAAAAGCTATTTTAATACCAAAAAAGGGAGGCAATACTCACACAATTTCAGATGTGACCTATTGAAAAAGTCTTTGTGTTAGAGTTACTGTCCTCATTCTGCCCCATGGGAAACCCTTGCTCAGTCATATCTCTATAGTTTGGTGTTTCAAGCCTCTACCCTCTGAAGCCCCTTACTTTCTGAGGAAGCAGAGGCTGGTAGGAATGCTCTCTGAGCCACGTGAGCAGGAAGCAAGGGCCCGCAAGACTGGATTTTCCTCCTTGCTCCATGGAGACCCATGATGTCAATCTCCGTTTCCATCACCAACCTTCAAGGAATTTCCCTAAATCACTGGGTGACCCGTCCATGCCAACCCAAGTGGGGTAATGCAGGAAGGAGGTGGTCTGTGCAGTCAGACACCAGACCTCACTTTGTCTCTTCTCTTCTTCAAAGAGGACCTTCTGTCCCAAAATGCTGATGCTACAGGTTCTACACAGTTCTCCCCATCCTTTTCACGTGCAACTTAGACCGGTTGGTTGTCTAGGAATATTCTCCTCCAGTGATAGGGTGTGGGGAGAGAAGAAGAGCTGGCATATCAGGTGCCTGCCACCCTGTGCCAGCTGGTTGTCACCTGGTCATCTCATTTAATCTGCCCTCCCTTTCACAATACTGGCTACCATGGAGAGATGCTAAGCAGCTTGGCTGTGAGATTCTAGCAAATGGAGGAGCTCAGATCAAGTGCATAGGAGTCCAGCTGACATCTGGGGATGCTGGCTCTCATGCAGTTTCCACCCAGAGCTGGTCAGCCTATAACCTCACTGAGTCATAGTTTTCTCATCTGTAAGGTCAGGGATTGAACTAGTGGGTATTTAAGATCTTTTTTAGGATTAAAACTTCCTAATTCTAAGATGCACTTCATGCAAAGAATAAAAGATCATGTTGCCCACAAAAAAATTACTTTACTGGCTGGGTGTGGTGGATCATGCTTGTAAATCCTAGCATTCCAAGGAGGGAGGACTGCCTGAGCTCAGGGGTTCAAGACCAGCCTGAGCAAGAGGGAGGCCCCATCTCTACTAAAAATAGAAAAAAACGAACTGGGCATTGTGGTAGGTGTCTGTAGTCCTAGCTACTTGGGAGGCTGAGGCAAGAGAATCACGCGAGCCCAAGAGTTTGAGGTGGCTCCGCGCTCTGATGCCATGGCACTCTACCATGCACAGCATTAATTCTTAAATAGCTGGCACGCTTGCATTTTATCGTCATGAGCGACTATGTGCTAAAATGTTCACCACATGTACTTTACGAGGGGATCAAAATTATTCTTATTCTTTGCAATGTTATTAGATTTGGAGACTAAAGCCAAAGAGAAAAGAAAGTTAAAGCTAGGAGAATGAATATTTTTTCATTCCTATTTTCAGACCCTTTAAACTCTAAATTGAAATGCCAAGGTCCAGAAAATGAACCTGCAGATGTCGCTTTACGTAATACGTTCATTGTCAGGAACAGTGGGGTGGCTGGCCAGCCGAGGTATTCACTCTGCTTCCGATTACATTCTGTTGTGAAAAGATACATCAACATGGCCTTAATGAAGTTTTCCTTCATCCTAATTAGTGCCCAATGTGCCACAGAGAATTCAGAAATATCACGAAGCTTCCCACATGCAAATGTAGCTGGAGTGACTCATTCCCAGCACCCTTTAATGGACGTGGTTAATTTAATCATGGCGTGCAGACATTTTTAACCTCATTTCTTTCCCTTGTGAAACTTCAGCTCAAACCCAGTCAGAATTCTGATTTCAGTCAACGAGAACTTTTCAGCCACCCGGTACTCTTTATTGAAGATTCAAGGAACAAAATAATAATAAGTTAACAAACAATGGATCATCCAAGGACATTGGATATTTCTCTATCATCTCTGCTTCATGATACCTTAACCTCAAGGAGAGTTAGTTAATAAACTGTCACTGTGGAAGGCCCACGCTTCTCTATGTGCTTACAGAATCCTTTCTACAATCCACGTCTCCCCCCCCGTTTTTTGTATCTCCATCTAGTTTTCAGTCTTTAGGGCCGAGGCTGGGTTGAGGACTGGGGGTGGGCGGAAAGACATGGAGCTCCACTGGGCACACCCGGCCTCCATCCTGCCTCCTGGCCTCACATAAACCCAGGTTCCTTTCAGAGGCTGCCTTGCCTTTCTCATACAAGTCCTAGGTCCCACCAGCTGCACTTCTGGAATAGCTTGGCTCCTTACCATAGCTTTGCAGCTTAAGGCCAGAAAAACAAAATCTGAGCCAGTATCTCCCAGCATCTGAGCCAGTATCTTCCAATGTCCATTCTTAGGACGGTCACGTGGAGGAACTGACAGAGAATAGTCACAGTTCTAGATTACAACAGGTGCATGTGAGAACTCCAGTAGAAATGTAGGTAAGAACTATCATTAGTTTTATTACAAGCTTGTAATTTTCTGAGTGGGCCTAACCCTAAAGATCCAGAGATGAGGCTCGATGTCTGTGGCTCAAGCTGCTAAGGCACCAGCCACATACACCTAAGGTAGCGGGTTCGAATCTAGCCTGGGCCCACCAAACAATAATGATGGCGGCAACCAAAAAAAAACAGCCAGGTGTTGTGGCGGGCGCCTGTGGTCCCAGCTACCTGGGAGGCAGAGGCAGGAGACTCACTTGAGCCCAGGAGTTGGAGATTGCTGTGAGCTGTGATGCCACAGCACTCTACCCAGGGTGACAGCTTGAGGGTCTGTCTCAAAAAAAAAAAAAAAGATCCAGAGATGATAGTAGAAGAAAATGGATCAGCTTTTAATAGAAAACTTGGGCACAAGCCCTAACGGGGCTTGCTGTTAATCAAGAACAGGATATAAACACATATGAAACTGAGTATTTAGTGCATATCTGAGTGCTTCACGTAGGCAGTCTGTAGGCAGGAGTGAGGTTTACTAGTAACCAGAAACTTCTGGGCCTTACAAGAAGATGAATCTGTTATGTTCAAATGTTAGCTTCCAACTCTGCATACCTGAAAGCACATGTAGTGAGAATAAGATGGAGTCAGTCAGGCCAGGGCTGAGACAACGCAGCTGGTGTGGCTGGTTTAGGTCCTACGTGACCTTCACCTCCTGTCTCCCATTCTTGCTGTTCTATAAATTCAGCTTTAACCTAAAAGTGTGTATCTTGAGTAGTTTAGGGCAACTGGTTTAGGAGATCAATTTTTGAGCTGGAATGTTGTTTTGGGTCCTGGGTTATGCTGACTATTGTTTATTATGGGTTATTGCTGATTATTGTTGTTTAAGGTAAGGGTTAACATGGTTTTTATTATTTTGAACTTTCACATATAAAACTGTCATTTTGGAGCAGAACAGAACAGTCTTGGAGAGGCTACTCTCACTGTTCTCCAGAATCCTGACTTTCTGACAAAGTTTGGTGAACCTTCCCCGTCTTTGCATATTGGCTCAAGTGACAGGCGGCCAGGTCCTCTTCGTCCGGTAACACTCCGAAGCCTTTCCTACCTTAAGTTGAGTTTTGAAAGTTAGAATTTCCCAACTTGGGCACAGGGGAAGCATATTCTCTAGTATTTATTTGGATAAATTATCCTTGATAAACGCGGTTTCTACCCTCATTTTTCAGGGCTAATATTTCAATGTTTCCCCCTCTCTTCCGCCAAAAGAGCTGCCCAGCCATTATTCATGATTTTCACCTGTGAAAACAGAACAGCGTTTTGTCTGGAGTAAAATCAGACAAATCAGCGGTTGAGCAAAGTACAACTGTGACTTTTGTTTCCACATTTTCCTTCTCGGTGTATATTATTTCATTATCAGATCAGAGAGCTGAGCAGGCGGTAATGCCAAGGACCCACTGCCCGTGGACAGCTCATCTGGAGCCAGCCACAGGCATCCATTGCAATGTGAGCCAGGTGGGACTCCCCTGCCAATCCTCTGTCACCACGCAAAATCCTCTTCTACAGTTGCAGGCAAACAAGTGACAAGGACACCTCTGTGCAAAAAAGGACTCTTGCCTTGTCATTTAAAGAAGTCCTACGCTGCACAAATACTCCATAGAGTAATATTTGTGCACTGGATTCATCTTTTGATGTATTATTTTTTATTATTATTACTTTTTTTTTTTAGAGACTCACTTTGTCACCCTCGGTAGAGTGCCGTGGCATCCCAGAGCTCATGGCAACCTCCAGCTCTTGGGCTTTGGCAGCTGTCTTGCCTCAGCTTTCTGAGTAGCTGGGACTACAGGCGTTCACCACAACACTCGGCTATTTTTGTTGTTGTTGTTGCAGTTTGGCTGGGGCCAGGTTTGAACCTGCCCCACTCTGTATATGGGGCCGGTGTCCTACTCACTGAGCCAGTATTGTTAATCTATCTTGTCCTTGTGGTTGTCAGAAACAAAAAATTTATGGAAAGTCTACTCCTAGCCATAACCTCCAGGGAAACCTGCCAAGTCTTTGTATTCTACAGTCTTCCCAGAGGGAAGGGTTATCTTCACGCATCAGAGGTCATGCTGAAGACTCTCACCCCTGGGCGGTAAAAACATTTGGAAAATGAACCTGGAGTTGGCTCTAGGAGGGAGACAGAGGAGATCCCTAACTGGACAGGAAGAAGCAGGTGACTTTGCAGGGCCAGGAGGCAGATGGCAGTTTTGTTGTCAGTGGTGGTGACAGTTTTCTTCCATCTGAGAAGACCTGTATTCCATTTGCAAGGTGTGAGCCCAAAGGTGAGGAAAGATGTGTGACACGCTTAGAGTGGCTGAAACCAAAAGCTCACGCTTATGAAACTTTGAAAAGTTCCCCAGGAGCCAGCCTGCAAACATGCAAGGGGTTCATGCAAGTCTATTTGCTCGGATCCCAGAAAACTCAGAGGCCCTTGCCCAGTTTTATTGAACTGGACAAGCTTCCTAAGATCTCCTCTGACTCTAAGCAAGGGGACAGTGCTCCCCCTTCATATGGTAAGAATGAATTTCTCAAGGATTGCTGAAGCCAAACCAGATTAGGTAGATTTGGGAAAATTAAGAACAGTGATAGTTCCTGTACTGGAGTATTAAGAAATAAATCTGGGCGGTACCTGTGGCTCAGTGAGTAGGGAGCCGGCCCCACATACAGAAGGTGGTGGGTTCAAACCCAGCTCTGGTCAAACTGCAACAACAACAACAAAATCTGTACATAATACATCCTTAACAAAGTAAATAAATCTAGAAACAACTTAGAAGCCTGGTTAACAAATAACAATGTATTTGTATTCTGGAATACTACAAAGTCAGAATAAAGGTGTTTTAAAGGAAATTTTTGGTATTGTTTAGGAAATGAAAGTAATATACACAAATGTTAGCATTATTTTTCTTTTGTGGGTGGTATTACAGATCACATACTTTCTTCATTTCTCTAAAATGAGAATATGTTGCTTTTATGAATGAGATCATTCCTGAATAATATTTCTAGAGAACAGATCAGAAGGGAGGACCTTCTGAACATCCAGAAGGATTCCTGTCTATAGTGGCCTGAAGGTATACACAGCCACTCCTATCTTCTCTGCTGTGTTTCAGATGATTGCATTCCAGGTTTAAGAACCTGTCCTTAGAGATGGGCCCAGAAATGAGGACACACATGCAGGGAAAAACCACAGAAAGGGAAACACTTTTTCATTTTCATGCCATGCAAAATTTGGCAGGGATCCAGAATTGCCAAGGCCTTCACTCTCAAAAAAAAAGATACAGGTAAGAAAGAAGCATCAAAGCCACTCAGTCAATTTCGGGCATGCAGATTGCACTTCACCTTATAGAGACAGACTTTTATATATGAGTTCTGATGCTATTACAGAGGCAGCCTTTGCAGCCTCCCAGATTCCACGTCAACCTGCCACCTGCCTGCCTGGTGGCCTACCTGTCTCATGACATAAGACTTTCTTCTGAAATAGGACCTGGAACTGACAGTCTAAAGATAAATCTTAGCTCCCCCATCATCTCACTTTATTATCCTTCCACCAAGTCAGATCATTAGCAAGTTCTAAGTCCAGATCTCACGAACCCAGACACCCCCCACTTTCAGATCTCCATGCATTCCTTTATTACCCAGTGCTGTGTTTTCTTCTCTTATTTTGCTGATGCAAAATTAAAAGCCAGATGAAAAATACTGCTGTTTACTTATTGGCCCTGCCTATGACACTGATACGGTGCCTCTCTATGAAGGCATGAACAATGTTTCTTTTAAAATTTAAAACAAGGAAAATGATTTTGCCTCATGAAGAATTAATAAGTGTTAATAAGTTACCAAATGAGAATTACCTAAAATATTGTGTACGTCAAGAAGCTTGATGCTAAATTGAATGCTCAGACTAATCATAATACATAATACCTATTTGAAAATTTGCTTCTTCCAAGGTTCTGCCTTTTAATTTTTAGTGTATCCATCACCTTAGGGCAGATGTGTCTTTATTGCAAGCTGCCTTGAATCGATTAATTTATTCATTCCCTCCTTTCTTTCTGAAACAAGAAAAGTATGCATTATAAACAGGGAAAAAGCTGAATAGGCTTTAGCTCCCAGGGCTCATTGGTGGAGGACTTAGCAAGGCAGCACATGCCTTTGCCATTCAGAGTCAGGAATGTACTTTAAAAGGCTTCAGGATACAAGGTGTCTGTGTGAAGACTGCTGTTAGTACAGTGATGAAAGGAGAAGGACCTGCTTGTAGCCTTTGAAATTTCAAGTGAAATAAAATCAGCATAACAGACGGTGCTCAATACAGGAGAACTCCTAACAACAGCCGTTACCACACCCATCTTTGCAGGGAAAGGTTCAGTGCTTTCTGGAGAGATGTGGGGCCCCAGGCCCAGGGGTGGTACCCCTGAAATTCAACTGCATTGTTGCCAAATCAAAGAGGCTTTCCATGATAGTAAAGGCTGTCAACCTTAGTGACAGAGCCTGGGCCACAGCAAGGGGGAACTTCCAATGTTCTCACCACCCCATGGTGGGAAGGGCCACAAAGAGCCGGAACAGAGGGGCTATTGTGGGTGCCCCAGGCTACCAAGCCTTTGCACTTGTGGCCAGCCCCTCACTGTACATCCTGGGAATAGAATTCACTATTACTTTCAAATACACACACACATATACAACCACCACCACCACCATCATCACCCCCATCTTTCCAATTTCCCCAGAATAATTTTCAAATGATAACAAAAAACTTACAAAACTACATTTCTAGGCCAAAGATTCTTTTCTTCCTCAAGTCCAGAAAAGAATATGTGGGTTTAATAAGAAGATGGACAGAAGGTAAGATTTAGAATGAGAGGAGTAACTGTTTCACATGTTATTTAATGAAATGCCAACTCCAGTCCTGCCTTGTACTGAAGTGAGTCCCTATGGAAAACCTTCCTGAACCTCAGTCTCACTGTTATGAAATAATCAGAGTATCTACTTTATAGGGTTGTGGTGAGGCGTAATTGAAAACAATGCACAGAACAGTTTATAACCATAAATGATGCAAAGCTTTTGGCTGTCTTTATGCAGGACAGCCAAATGTAGTATTCCTCTCTAGATGATTCTAGAAGGCTCAGCTCCCTACCATGCTGGGGGAAGGGGGGGGTCCCCGGTGAGAGGACAGGGACCCAACCCACCTTTTGGGGGCGGGGGACAGAGTCTTACTATGTCACCCTCGGTAGAATGCTGTGATATCACAGCTCACAGCAACCTCAAACTTGTAGGCTTAAGCAATTCTCTTGCCTTAGCCTCCCATGTAGGTGAGACTACAGGTGCTCTTCAAAATGCCCGGCTATTTTTTTTTGTAGTTGTCATTGTTGTTTGGCAGGCCTGGGCTGGGTTTGAACTCACCAGCCCTGGTATAAGTGGCCAGCGCCCTAGCTGCTAAACTATAGGCGCTGAGCCACAAGCAACCCTTAATGGGTCCATCATGCTTTGTCTTGGTCTCATGAGATTGGCAAATGGTTACATCCAACTTCAACGTAGGGCACTTGACATCACGAGAGGATCTAAGAGTTACTCCTTTACTATAGGGGAGGAAGAACATCTTCAGTTTCTAACCTTAACCTTCATTCTATCCCAGCTCCAAAAAAACCTACTGAAATTATAACTTATTTATAAAGGCCAAAATAAGACTTTCAAAAAGTTCTCCGAAATCCAATTATTTGCTGACATGTTTAAAAAAAAAAAAAAGGTAAGGAAAAAGTCAGCACTAAGGATTTGTTTCAAGCATTAAAAAAAAAAAAAAAGAATAGTAGGAGGGAATCCCAAACTGTACTATTTGTGATAGAAAAGTCCTACAAAGTGGTATCAAATCTCTATTATGGGAACGGGAAGAATGGTTAACGGCAGGGTGTGAAGCTGTAGGGATGAACTCCCCAGGCTTTTCCTTTCTCTCTCTGCATTTCTATTTCATGCATAATCCACGTGCAAGGCATTCATGAGTATGAATTATAGAAATGTGAGAACAATTTAGAACTTGTGGAAAACATTTAAGATGAACGCTCCTCAGAATTGATTGGGGTACTGTAGCACATAACAATGATTCTCTTTAGAATATTTATTTATTTATTTATTTATTTATTTATTTATTTTGAGGCAGAGTATCACTTTGTTGCCCCTGGTAAAGTGCCGTATTGTCGTAGCTCACAGCAACCTCAGACTTCTGGGCTCAAGCGATTCTCTTGCCTCAGCCTCCTGAGTAGCTGGGACCACAGGCACCTGCCACAATACCCACAAATACTCTAATTTTTAAGAGACGAGGTCATCTCACTCTTGCTCAGGCTTGAATCTGTGAACTCAGGCATGAGCCACTGCACCTGGCCCTTGAGAATATTTAAACTTGAATTTCTATATTTGTTTGGGCAGGAACTTTTTAATTTGAGCTTGTTCCCCTAAGAAAAGGTCAAAGAGATTGACTATGAAGGGAAGGTGATGAGGTGGGCGTGGTTCTTGAGGATTGACCAATAGGCAAGGGGAACAAAATCCAGGCAGCTGGATGTTTTCTGAGCATGGTGTGTCTCAGCCCTCACTGTAAAGACCAAATGGTCCCAACCTTAATTAACATGCTCAGGAGATCACAACAAAACGGTCCATGTCTGCAGGACATAAAGGTGTGGGGGACTCCATGCTGCGGCATCAGTTAGCACAGTTACCCAACACTGAGCCAAATGCTTGGAAAATCTCCCCATGCCCTTCTGTCCAGTTTCAACATTTTAACTGACCTGATATAAAATAGAGGACATTGAGATTTATGGGTAAATAAATAAGTTTACAACTGGCTTTGGAGCTAGACTGCTTAGAGTTAAATCCCAACTCTGCCACTACTAAGCTGTGTGGCCTTGGGCAAGTGCCGCAGTTTCCTCATTTGTAAAATGGAGATCATTGTATGCCTACCCTCCCAGGGTTGCTGTGAGGGGGCAATCCTTATAAAGCACTTACAGTAGTGCCTGGTGCGTGGTATATTCTATGGAAATGTACTTGTTTCCATTATCATCATTATTGAAATGCATATAAGTGAAATGATCTGGACCCAATATTGGATACATTGGAGCTGAGTGAAGGAGAGTTAACACAGCTCTGGGATTGTTAGAATGACACCAGATTCTGATTTTCTTCCGTGAGTATTCTGCCTGAGTACACCGGCAGGGATGGAGTGATTCTCTTGTTAGAGAGACCCACTTTTCAAATGACTGTTCAAAGATCCTTGCTGTTGCATTACTGCTGATTCCACAATCCAATCTGTGGAGAGCGAATTAAACATTTCCGAGCAAGCATGCAATTAGTGTCCATTTTAATAACAACTCTCATAATTTAAAAAAAATGCACATTTCTGAAGGCTGCAAGCACTTGGCTTTGATAGTTTGGGGGTAAATAAAAAAGTACAAGCATGTGGTTTAGTCGCTGACACTGATTAGAAAGCCACACGCAGTTGAACCAAAAAGGAGCAAGATGAGATACAATTCAAAGCAGAAAAAGAAAAGGTAGTGTACTAACTCGCTGAGATGATTCAATTTTCATCAAGTACCTTTGAATGTCAAGTTCTGCCTGAAGAGAGATCAGCATGCACTTCAAAGCCTGTGGACCAGGAGAAAAAGAGAAAGGAAAAAAAAAATAGACAAGAAAAGGGGTGAAAACATGAAGAAGAAAAAGACTAGGTTCACCGAATGGACCGTCTGTTTATTGGTGCTGACTATGTATCACAATTAACCCCTCCCCACAAAAGAAAGAAAAGGATGGTGGCAATTCCATCCTTATCTTTTAGAAAGAAATGTTGAGAGCCAGCCCTAACTATCAATGAATTTTCCCAAAAAATATTCTGTCATAAGTGCATCTGAATTTACCTTGTACTATCTGAGAATGTGTTGTGTTGATCCATTGACCCTGAAGTTGTCCCTGCCTACCCCTCCCAAATGAAATAACTTCCCTAGTCAGAACACAGAATAATGGTGAGGCCCATAATTGCCATCTTGACTGTCACTGGCCCCAGGGATACTGGCCACTGAGTTGCTCTACAAAAGCAGGTGTATAAGGGCAGTGTTCACTGCTAGAAGATCAGTGCTCTAATTCAGGGCACAAATGCTAATATCTGAACCTGGTGGACCCTGGAGTGGTCAGATTCCAACGCTTATGACTGTATTTAAATATTTTAATTCTCTTTGATCCCACTGACTCATTTTTGGACAACTTAATTCTTTAAAACACCATGCTAGGCCAGGTGTGGTGGCTCACACCTGTTTTCCTAGCACTCTGGGAGGCAGAGCTGGGTGGATTGCTTGAGTTCAGGAGTTAGAGACCAGCCTGAGGAAGAGTGAGACCCTGTCTCTACTAAAAGGGAAAGACTAGCCAGGCATCATGGCAGGTGCCTGTATTCCCAGCTACTCAGGAGACTGAGGCAGGAGGATTGCTTGAGCCCAGGAGTTTGAGGTTGCTGGGAAGTACAGTGATACCGTGGCCATGGTACTCTACCTAGGGTGACTGTGTAACATTCTGTCTCACAAAAAAAAAAGAAAGAAAGAAAGAAAGAAAGAAAGAAAGAAAGAAAGAAAGAAAGAAAGAAAGAAAGAAAGAAAGAAAGAAACCACCACAAAAGCAAAATATTTCTGTGTTTTGAAAACATGACAACTTCTAAAATCCCTCACGTGAGAAGAATGACTTCCAATTGCACCTGAAATCAGCCAATGGGGCATCAGAGCTGCATTTATTATTGCACAAGCCTACAGACACAATTTGGACTATCACCATACAGGAGCTTCTAAATCCCATCATAATTGAATCCCACAACATCCATAATCCACATCACTATTGTACGTACGGTAGGACCTCTGTACGCTGACCACCCATGGGACTGTAACAAACTGGTGAACATCTGGAGGTGGTCAACATGAGGAACTAGGCCTAAAGAACAGAAGTTGTGCCTGTCTGGTCTATGAAAATTAGAGGAGAGAGTCAATGTAGGGAGGGGGGTCTGCTGCAAATGTTCTACTGTACATAACACATACCTGTGTGTTTCTGAATAACTATTATTTAGAACCTAGTCCAATGTATACTGGAGATAAATGTCCCTAAGAAGAAAAAGAACATTTGAATATACATGGCTATACTAAAAGGCCAAAAGACAGGTCTCCAGACATGAACTGTACTAAAATATTTTACGCACTTATGGCTTCAAAAAAAAAAAAAGGTAAAAAAAATTTAAGAAACCTTTAAGAGAAAAGGGGAATGACACCATTAGAACTATTTAGCTAGAGTGACCTCATAAAAGCCCTTTTCTAAGTGAATATACCGTCCCTAGGAAGATGAGAGTTGCTGTAGGGCCCTCTCACTCTCCCTGAGAAGTTTACAGGCTTCATCAACTATGAAAGAAATATCCCGAAGGGGAACCACAAATAATAAAGCCTTCACGAGAGTGGTAAATAAAAGTGTAAGATAAAGACAAGATGATAGATCTGAAGAGCTACTACGGACAGGCGATAGGGAAAAAGTGGACCAAAAAGATATTCTGAGATGAAGGGTGATATGCGCTGTGGGCAGAGAACTGGGAGAGTCACAGCCTCACAAAAAGACAACCAAAGCTGGAAGGGGGTTCCAGTGGCAGCCAGATGCCCAGTGGGGCTGCCAGGAGGGATCAAGAGACCCAGTCACTCTCTGCAAGGCGAGTCTCAACAGATGGGCTTGCAAGAGAGCAAAGGGAAGTCCCGTGAACAAGGGGGCAAGGAGAGTCACTACTGCAGTGGTTTTAGGCAGAGAGTCCAACATAGTAGAGAAAAGAGAAACACATGCTGTCAAGGGCTCCAAACTTTGGAGCAAACCACCATGCTAGTGGTTATATCTTTTCCTGCTTCTGCTCATTGAGGTCAAGGGCTGGAAGAGTCTCCCAGCATCAGAGCAGGGAAGGCCCCAGGGGCAGGAAGGGCAGGAAGCCCTTCTGGGAAGATTCACTTCTCAAGAAGATTCAGCTTCTTTTTTTTCTTTTAGACAGAGCCTCAAGCCATCGCCCTGGATAGAGTGCTGTGAAATCATAGCTCATAGCAACCTCCATAGCAACTCCTGGGCTCAAGCAATTCTCCTGCCTCTGCCTCCCAAGTAGCTGGGACTACAGGCCAAAACACCTGCCTATTTTTTGGTCGTAGCTGTCATTGTTGCTTGGCAGGCCCAGGCTGGATTTGAACCTGCCAGCTCAGGTATATGTGGCTGGGACCTTATAGGGGTCTTCAAACTTTTTAAACAGGGGGCCAGTTCACTGTCCCTCAGACCATTGGAGGGCTGGACTGCGGGTCCTAGGATGAGTCGGCTGCTAAGCAGGACAGGCAGTGCGGCAAAAACACCCTTTGGGCAGGATAAACGTCCTAGGTGGGCCGCATGTGGCCCACGGGCCATAGTTTGAGGACGCTTGCAGCCACTTGAACCATGGCGCTAAGCCAGATTTAGCTTCTTGAGAAGAAGTTCAAGACCTTGAGACTTCAGGAAATTCAGTCTCTGTAATCCCAGATAAGTTTTCTCAAGGTTATAAAATGAAGCTTGCAGAGAACCTTGCTCTTCTTCTCAGTAGGTTCTCTCTGTGTGGAAAAGATTTCAAGCCCTATAAATTTAAAGCCTGACAGTAAGAAAGCAGCGGGGAAAAAAAATATCCTTGATTTTGTTAGGGCTCTCACACACACCAGCTAATCAAGTGTATAAAACTGAGAAGCCTGATTTATGGCTTTGGGCATAAAATAGAAAAATGCTCCTAAAATCTAAGAGTGGGTGAGAAAGGAGTTGAGTGTTTTGGAAGAACTAGATTATCAATTATAATGATAATCCAGTAGTTTATCAAATATAAAGAGGACCTATCAAGATTAAGGAAGAGGGCCGGGCGTGATGGCTCACACCTGTAATCCTAGTACTTTGGGAGGCCGAGGCAGGTGGATTGCCTGAGCTCACAAGTTCAAGACCAGCCAGAGTAAGAGCGAGACCCAGTCTCTAAAAACAGCCAGGCTATTTTCCTTCTTTTGCTATATCTACAGCGGGCGCCTATAGTTCCAGCTACTTGGGAGGCTGAGGCAAGAGAATCACTTGAGCCCAAGTGTTTGAGGTTGCTGTGAGCTGTGACACTATGGCACTCTACCAAGGATGACAAAGTGAGACTCTGTCTTAAAAAAAAAGGAAGGGGAAGTAACTGGGAAGACAGGAAGATTCAACCACCTCGCAGAAATGGCTAGCGAGCGGCAAAAATATTCGTGCTGTAAAAATTAAACAGAAGGGCATTTATTATTTCAAAGACTCCTCATGAATTCAAAGAGTATCATAAGAGGAACATGGCAAGAAACTACAGATGTGGCTATTACACTGAATGGCATTGGAG
>CAUYQV010142260.1:0-14164 GCA_963574575.1 Galagoides demidoff
TTTTTTGAGACAGAGCCTCAAGCTATCCCCCTGGGTAGAGTGCCATGGCATCACAGCTCATAGCAACCTCCAACTCCTGGGCTCAAGCGAGTCTCCTGCCTCAGCCTCCCAAGTAGCTGGGACTACAGGCGCCTGCCACAATGCTCGGCCATTTTTTGGTTGCAGCCAACATTGTTGTTTGGCGGGCCCAGGCTGGGGATTCGAACCCACCACCTTAGGTGTATGTGGCTGGCGCCTTAGCCGCTTGAGCCACAGGCGCCGAGCCTTGTGATCTGCAAATAAGTCAGCAGCCGGGCCTTGCTGTTTTATCAGGGACTCCTGGTTCTGAAAAATAGCATATCTGAGTCCAAAGGACTTGAGTTAAAAAGTTGACACAAACAACACACAGAAATGTTGAGAATAATCCTTGAGTAATATGCTCAGAGAACATAAACTACCCAGATAATAATAGTGCCAGAGAATCTTCTATAAGAGCCTATCCCTGCAGGGCTCACGAAACAAAACAAAAAAGCAAATTAAACAAGACCACCAATATTCTTCAACCATACTCAGTATATATCAAATATTGCAGAAGCAGCAGTATCCAGTGGAGCCCTGCAAATGGAATAGTGAACATTCATACATTGCTCTAAAAATCAAAGCAATGAAGAAGACAAACATGACAACTATGTTCACAAGCAGGTACAGAAGATGACCTTGCAATGTGTGAAATACATATAAAAATATTTTGTTCAATTCGGTGGTGCCTCGTATATTTTTTTTCTATCCAAGTAAGGCCTAGAATTTATAGTATTGCAGGGCAGATTTGGCATAGATATAGGAGGGAAAATGTTTTTTTGGTTTAGGGTATGCATGTTTGTTTCTACCTTAGCATAAAAACATACTTGAACAATCAGGAGAAGAGATTGTGGTCTTTGGTTTAGGTCTTTTCTGATTCTGTAAGATGCTATGAAGATATGGCCACAAATCAAATGACACTCTTTCTGCTAGAAACTTCCAATTTAGTGGTGAGATCCTACCTCAAGGGAGGAGGATGGATTAAAGAAACAAGCTTACTTGCTCTAGATCTACAAGTCATCAGGCAGGCAGCCAGAATAAATCAAACAAATCACCTTGTCTAATAAGCTTTGGTATTCTTTCTGTCCATCTGGATTCTGCTGGAGAATCAAGTTGACAGGCATTCCTATCATTTCCTCGGGAATACATCTATCCTAAGTTATTTGAGGAGTTCTTTGATTTCTTTACCGCACAAGCAACCGCTCTGTGAGGATACTCAGCCGTCCTCTCTCTCAGTCCCGCCCCGCACACCTGTGGTCCTTGTTCCTCTGGATCCCTGACTCTTTTTTGTAGACATAGTGTGCACCAGGAGCAGCTGATGGGGTTGTAGGACTTCCAAGTCCACAAATCACATGCCCTGAATATGAAAAATTCCTGCCCCAAATTATTTCACATCCAATTGATTCATGCCACGGTAGAGCAATTGGTTACAGTCACTGGTTAAAACCACCATTTATTTGGGCTCCTTCTCTGCACCAGCCCTAGGCCGGGCACTCAATTGTCCTGCTTAGTAATGCTGCGAGGAGCTGTCATCATCCCTGGCTTTGCAAATGAGAAGAGAACCCTTACCCTGTCCCTGGGCTGGGCATGTCTGTAAGGATAAGATGAATGCAGGTGATTACACTCAGACCACATGAGCAGCCTTTCCCAGTAAGTGGAGCTTATTGTCTGAGATTCTGGAACATTTAAAAGTAACTTCCAGCAGGTCACACAGCAAGTGGCCAACAACATGGGAGAGAAGCTGATCCCACAGGCCTCATCCTCATTTAGTGTCTGAAACTCTAGTTCAGGCCGTCATGCCTCACCCCAAATACAAAATCTCCTAAATGATCTCCTGGCCAGACTCACCCTCAACAAATATATGCCCCCATCAGTCACAGTGAGCTTCTTCCCTTAAATACATATCACCTGCTGAAACCAATCAGCCACACCTGTCACCTATGGGATAAGGTTCATAGCTGAGCTTGACTTCTGCCCACAGAAACTATGAACAACTGTTTGTCCCCTAAAAACATAACACACCATTGTGTGTGGTGTTCTTTCCACCTGGAGTATCTGTTCATTGCCACTCCTCTATCGTCTCTCAAAACACCTCATCCAGCCCTCAGTGAAATAACCTTTTGATTAACTGGCTTGCTCCTCTGTACTCTGTTCTATTTTATAAACCTCTACAATTGCTACTTGACTCAAGCATCACAAAACTATCACTGTACAAGTCTGCTTTCCCCCCACTAGTCATATATTAGTTATTACCCTTTGAATCCTCAATATTTAGCAACTGTAACAAGCAAGGAACAAGCACCTAGGAAGCGCAGGCTGCCTGCATGAGATTTTCCAGTATGCTGAGCAAAAGCAAAAGTATGCAGGCCTCAAGCGAAGATAAACAGTCTCCATGGATATAAAATACACAGCATCATTTGGATCAAGTGGACTTTTTCCATTTGCTGTCTGATTTGCTTCAGTGCAAGTGATTCAGATAAATAAAGTATTACCATAAAATGTTCAAAGAACTCCCAGCAAAAATATAAATTAGTGCTTACCCAATGGATAATTATGATTCAGAATTAAAAGGCATATTTAAAAATTACTACTGATGTGACAACTTAAAGCAGTTAAAAAATGAATTATTCCCTACCTCAGGTTTGCTGTGACGCCTAAACATCATACTACTCCAAGTTCCTCACTTCATTTCCATGTTCACTGTACCTAGACAAGTTCCTTAGTTGAGACAACACAAAACATGTCCTTTTGCTGATTCTGGAGATCCTTAAAAACAAGGTATCTGCTCAGACTACACTTCTAAGCCAAAGCGATAACCTAAGATTTCAGATTTGCATCTCAGGCATCTGGGCAGCTGTAGGGCCAGCCTTGGTAAGGTGACATGTGAGTTTGCCCTTGTTTGCTCTCAGTAAACATGCCAGTGACTAAACAAACAAACAGATACACAACCACTTGCCAGCTCATGCAGCTCCCTGGTTAAACAAACAACGGTCAAGAAGTCTGCATTTACTTCCCAGGTGCCTACCTTTACCAGCATTCACTTCTCAGCAGGCCATCCTTCATTTCTGCAATGCAGGATGAAACCCAGAACCCCCTCAGAGATCATAGAGAGATAAAGCAAACGTCAGAGTGCCAGGAGGGAAAAGCTGGAGTATAAGCGTCAGGCTGGGCTAACGGGAAGCACTGCACTGACCTCACCACTGACTCTGAAATGATGAACTGGCCTTTCCAATCTGAGCAGGACCTAGGAACAGGCCCCAGCTTCAGTGGGATTGACCAAGACAACAAGCAGGCATGGATGCATTTCTTAGAGGCATCTCAAAATCCTTTAACTATGGTTTTTACTACCGTAGTCAAATAAAGGCTACTCAATGAAGCCTAAAGGCAAGTGGACAATGTATTATTTTGGAAAAACATATAAACCACTGTCCCAAAGTACCCTCTTTTAGGAAACAAAAAGGACTCCCCCCGTTTGATAACCATCAGTATTGGACAAGCGTGAAAGATAATCTGGAATATGTAAAGAGAAAAGCAGAGAGACATCACCTGCACACAGGTGAGCCTTGAAATGAGCCCTCTAAGCCCCTGCCCTCAGAGGTCTACCAGCATGCCTACAGCAAATTATTCTAAACAACAAGGCAATTCCCAACTTTTCCTCCAAGGATGATGCTAAAATTACCCTCCTCAGCCAGCTATGGTGGCTAAAGCCTATAGTCCCAGCTACTCGGGAGGCTTAGGCAGGAGTATTGCTTGAGGCCAGGAGTTTAAGCCCAGCCTGGGCAACACAGTGAGACCCTATCTCTAAAAAGAAAAATCTCTACCTCAATTCATATACCCTAATCCTAGAAAGATTATTATTTCAAATAAATTACATTTATTAACCATTCATCTTCCTATTCCTCATCACACATACCAAGGCTTCTGCAGTCTGGATATGAACCTTAGGCCCACATGGAGGGGATTGCAGACATCATGTGATATAGACCATGGGCTGCAATTCAAGGACCTGGCTGGGCCTCCCACTGTCTGCATGGATGTGGCTGGTACCTAACTCTGAGCATCTACACCACTCTGCCCCACTTGCACTCCAGCTATAAAATGGGGGTCCAGGCTGCCCATGTCCACAAAGCATGGTGAAGAAAAACTAAAGCAAATGAAGAATCCAATGCTCCGACTGCTCTGTAGGAAGTGTCCCCAAACGTCTGTTTCTTTTTCCCTCCTGTCAAAACAAAGCAACATCCTCCTTTTATCTGCCTGTGCTTTCCTGTCTTAGATAACTGTCTGATGTCCACTTCATTCTTTAAAAACAGTTAAGTGGCCAGGGGATGTCCACACTACCTTTGTGAACTACACAGCATCCAGGAGCCTCTGCCCTATTGCCCAGCTCTACTGCCTTGAAGGCCCCTGGGATCATGGTACACACAGGGAAGGCTTTGGGGACACCACAGGAACAGCTACCAGACTGCACTGTCACACCACCCTTTGAATCAGGGACTGTGATGCCAGTCTCGCCACTCAGTGACCACAGCCTGAACTATACATCTGCCTTAAAGAGCATAAGAACTAGCCCACACATTCCTAATGAGAATATTCCAGATGAAACAACACAGCAAGACAGTGGAGTCTGAATATTCAACTGTCCAGCCCTGTGGCATGGCTCTGGCCAGGCGGGAGCTGAGCTGAGGTCCATGCACAGGCAGGCAGGCCACAGTAGCATCTGGTTCTCCACTCCAGAGAGCGAGTTTCCCATCTCATACCTACAGTCCTTGTCACAGGTGTCCTATTGACATTCCACTGACTTATGCATCTTAACAGAGGTCAGCAAAAGGGCTGGAGAGTAGCCACTCAGGCCTCACGGGCTCTGTCTTTGTTTCAACTGCTCAGTTCTGCTGCTGGTGCCCAAGGGCAACTCCAGACACATGATGAAATGTAATGTGCCCACCCTGGTCTCACACTCTGCCTGAAGGACTAGATCACTTATCCAAAGCACCCCAAGCCAGAGACCTAAACTTTATCTGCACAGGGCAGCTTGGCTTCAAGTGGGAAGCACAGAAGTAAAGTGAACCCCACATGCACTCTGCCACCAATCATCTCAATTGCAGGTTTTGAACTAGACAATTTTTAAGGTGCTTTCCAACTCGATAATTCTAGAAGTCTAAAAACTGTAACTTAGCCTATATTTAGTATTCAAGAAGAAAAAAGTATTTCGAGGCCCTAAAAATTATCTTGTTTTAAAATCTCAGTTAAAAAAATATATAGATGCTCATCATGAAAATTTAAATAAACCAAAAATCATGAAAAAGTGAAATTTCCAGATCAGTGCGCCATAGCTCAGAGGTTAGAGCACCAGGCACATGCACCAGGGCTGGCAGGTTCAAACCCGACCAGGGCCTGCTAAACAACAATGACAACAACAACAAAAAAAATAGTTGGGCATTGTGGCAGGTGCCTGTAGTCCCAGCTACTTGGGAGGCTGAGGCAAGAGAACTGCTTAAGTCCAAGAGTTTGAGGTTGCTGGGAGCTGTGATGCAACAGCACGCTATGGAGGGCAACATAGTGAGACTCTGTCTTAAAAAAAAAAGTAAAATTTCCCCTTAAGTCCCACCACTCCGCTATGATCAACACTGACATGTTGGTGGAATGTTGCCGACACCCATGTGCAGGTAAACACAAGGTCACTATAACACGCACTGTGGCCACAGTCATTCCCACAGACCAGTGATTGCTTCAAACATGCACATTAGTTTTTGAAAGAAATGGCAGCCTCAGCAAAGGCAACACACTTACATGACATTCTCTGACAGAGGCTCTGTGTTGGTCCTGGGAAACTGTAGCAGTACTTTAATAATCCACACGTGGTTTGGTTTTTTAGTTGGGACCAAAAATCCAGCATCCACACCAGAGTTCTATGGGGGTAGACCTGCCTCACTGTTTCTGTAAAAGGGAGGAAAGCAAAGAGCCCAGTACAAGACAGCCACATCAGATTCCAAACAACCGACTCCAAAGCTGACCAGCTCACTGTGTGGGCGTCAGGTGCAGCCCAGCCACACTGCTCTTTGCAATAACAGAGGGGGAGGAGGCCAGGAGGGGAGAATTACACAATTAAAGAGTATTTTCACTTAAAACACCAAGAGGATAAAGTATGGTCTCTTAATATACATTGTTTAATGTTTTTTAGTCACAAATCAGTGGTGGGGAAAGGAAGGCCACCATGGTGGGGAGAGGAAGGCCACCGCAGTGGGGAAGGCAAGCTGGAGCACGGTGAGCACCAGCCCCTGCTGTGATGGCTGGGACTGAAGCTGCAGAGGCATTTCTGAGGAGCAGCCTGGGCGGTGCTGACCACACAGCTTGAGTGGCTCCTTCCGGCAGGATTCTTGGTGGTTCAATGCCTGAGACCATGCTCAGGAGGCATGGGCTGGAGACCTATGCCTGGTAACTGGCTGACAGCTGCCTGGCAGCACAGCCCAGATGGCTCTGGGGAGAACCATGCTCCATCTCAGCTGCCTTGGTCACTTCCCAGAACTGGGAAATGGTGAGTATCAAGTTTTCCCTCAAGCTCCAAACCAAGCAACCTCACAGCCCTGATGAAGCCCATGCACTCCATGCTGCCTGTGACTGGGACACAGGAGCCACTCAGCTGAAAAATCACATTGCAGATAAACAACTTCAGCACAACCCAAAGCAGGCACGAAGGCTCAGCTCTCTGCATGTCCTCACTTTTCCTGGGAAGCAGAACAAGGTTTTTAGGGCAAATCCACGTAGCACTGCAAGCACACACTCCTTCCTCTCCCTCCTTCCTGAGGCCCTCAGGGTGGGCAGACAAGCTCTGGAAGGCATTAGCAGGACCAAACTCCCAAAGGCCCAGACTAAACAGGCCTGCAGAGCCAGATTCCGTCCCCACACAGGAAATGTCTCAGAGGCAGCATAGAGCCTAGATGGTGAGAGGAACGGCTCCACATGTCCCATGTGCTAAGGCCATGTGCTGTCCCACCACCGGCATAAGAGTCCTCACCGATGGTGCCCACGAGCCCAGGCAGTGGAGCACCCTTCTGAGAAAGGCAGAAAAAGAGAAGCAAAGCATGAAGCATGCGGGAAGCATTTCTGGCAGGAAGAATATTTACGACGTACAGTTAATTTCTTCTGAACAAGCATAGTTACTAACAGCAAATCATTTTCTATGGAGACGACAAAAACTTTGAATTCTTAACAGACTACAGACAAGGAAATAAAAGGACATGCAATCATACATCAGTCCCCTTTAAACACAGGAAGGTAACTCAAGGCAGCTTTCTGCAGAGAGAGTAAGAGAGTACGGTGTCTCTGTTTTCTTACTCCGATCAACTCAACATCAACTTTCTGAGAGAAGCAGATTAGTTTTCTGTAGCCCTTTAACCGCAATGCCTGGCATGTATCAGTGCCCCCAAATATTTGTTTAATGAATAAATAACTACTGATTTGGAGCAGGGTGAATGAACCCTTAGAAAATAATACCCTTTCGTATGCAGAAAAGGAAATAAAAGCCAACAATGACAATAGGTACACCTAAAATTATAATTCTCTGAAACACCTTTACATCCTCTGGAAACTTGTAAAAGACATGTGAAGTGTAATTTCTGATCAAGTGTTTTGGCCAAAATGTCATGGTTATCAAAACTATAACAGCTATGGGCTATACCAAGATAAAGGCCTAATTCCAGCATCAGAAAAACAGAATGTGATGTTTCTGAGTTAAATCATATACATTTGCCACTTAAATAAAATAAAAAGTCACACAAATAATTACATGCTCTGCTGAAATAGCTCAGCTCTATTAAAGCTGTCAAGAGCTATACTATTTTCTAAAGCTAGTTCAGTTTGTTTAGCATAAAGCAATTTTATGTCTTTCAGTCAAGACCCCTTATAAGAGGCAGAAAAGAAACTGGACCAATGAGCAAGTGAGCCAAGTGAGCACCAAGCAGAGACCAAGCACTCCCCACAGTTCCCATTCTTATGACTCAACACCCTCCCCTCTTGGGGGCTGGGCCCATTCTTTACTACCACAGCATCAACAGCACCATCACCACCACAGAGCAATTTTTATGGGCTCAGAATTTCATACCACCAAGTGATGGTAGTATGAACTTAGCAAAAATAATATGCCTTCCTCCCAGTAAGCACAAATACATTCCAAATGATTTTAAATTCTTGGACACTGACCTGCATTGTTTGTCCCACAGCTGGTTTCTTAAACCACAAAGAAAGTCACAAGTCAGTATCATTAAACAGTAATCTACAGAGATTTTAGAGCCTTTCAACAAATGAATCTACCAACTATGCTGCTCTGGAGAGAACTCTGGCTCTTCTGAGAGCTGCCATAGTGACAGTTCCTACAGCCACCCTTTTAGCCCTCCAGGAGTCCTAGAGACACAGCACAGGATGTCTCAGGCAGCATCAACATCATTTGTTTCCAAAGACCACTTCCATCGCGGGTCTCAAGGACACACAGTTGCCCACTGGGAAGTCAGAGGTCTGTACTTTTCAGACCTAATTTCTATTGTGTAGAAAGTGACTGAAAAGGTTAACAGCGCATATGGCCTCCCCTGGAGCCGGTGCTGAAGCGTCACTAGTTTCTGAACTGAAAGGTTTTCAGTTTGAGCACCTGCTAGTCCATGCTGGGCATCCATTCTTGCTGGAGGATAAACACTGAACACAACTCTTACTTATCACTTTAACAATCTTACTAATAAATTATAAACATAACCTATAAGCTGAGGATGATTTTGCCTGTTTGTTCCCTCAGAGTGAACAGAGAAAATCTAAAGGCAACATGGGCTTTTCAGGGCAGAGCATGAGCATTAGCCAGCCCACTTCCCAGCCCCAGGATGACACCCAGGTCAGACAAGAGCTCTCAGAGGAGTCGTCCCACTGTCATCACCCTGGGTGCCTACAAGAGCCAGCCTCTTCATCTTGATTATTTTTTTCACCTTCCTCAAGAGCAGCATGAACGGGAGGTGCCTGTGGCTCAGGGGGTAGGGTGCCGGCCCCATATACGAGGGTGGGGGGTTCAAACCTGGCCCTGGCCAAACTGCAACAAAAAATAGCCGGGCGTTGTGGCGGGCACCTGTAGTCCCAGCTACTTGGGAGGCTGAAGCAAGAGAATTGCCTAAGCCCAGGAGTTGGAGGTTGCTGTGAGCTATGACGCCACAGCACTCTACCAAGGGCGATAAAGTGAGACTCTGTCTCTAAAATAAATAAATAAATAAACATTAAAAAAAGAAAAACAGCAGCATGAGCTATATAACTAACTCTGGACATATACAACTGTGACATTTGCTTATGTGTTTTCAAATGTGTTGTCTTCTCCAATTTAAAAACAAAAGCCCTCTCTAACAAGCTGAATTTGGAGTTCAGAGAATTTTAATGGCCAAGCACAGACTGTAAGGTCGCCACCTATGGCCACATCAAGCACTCAGTATGGGCGACATTACAGTCTGAGGACTCTAGTAAGCCCATCTGGATACACCTGCACCCACACTGTCACAAGGCTTCCCTGATTGCTACTGCCTGGAGGCATCAGATCTCAGTACAATCCCTTGTGGATGGCCATAAGCCACCAGAAGCCAGGAGGAGACCAAAGTCAAGCATAAGAATTTATTGCAGGTGGTCCCCCTCTGAGTAGAGAGCCTCCCTTCCCCACCTAGCCCCCTCAATCCTGTCAAAACCCCATCTCCCCAGCCCAGGAATCTAGCCAGTGTGAGCATGGCTCTCAAAGCCATAACACTCTTCATGACTGGACTCTAAGTGAAGGCAGCACTGGGCTCTGAGATCACCCACCAAACTGCCAGAATCAATGGGAGAATAGGAAAGTCGTTTCCTGACAGTCAGACCCTCCAGCAGATGGTGAGAACATGTAGTTTTGATCCATCCAAAAAAGCTCTGAATTTGTAACCCAGTGATGAAACATTTGCAAATCAGAGTCTTCATTGCTATTTTGGCTCCCTGAAAGCAGACAATTTAACCCTAACAAAGAGGTACTTGAAGCATAATAAAAAGTCTATTTGTACTTGGGTTTGTGGGATGATTTCATTTCAGTAAATTAAAGTGCCATGGAGACTGTGCACAGAACAAGCTTTCCTCCCAAGCCACATTTTAGAGGGAGCACCTTGTATCATATGCTCACCACTGAATAAACGTTTCTCTGCTAGACATGAGAGATGCAAGAATAAAACACAGCCACGGCTCCTTATCTCAGGAAGCTTACAGTTAAGAAGAAGATTCAGACCCAGAACATTGCAAATGGGTGACAGCAATCAGAGCAGTTCTGAGTAGAACAGGAAGGGAAAAAATGGTAAGATGACAACTCCCCTTGTCTGGGGCTTACTGCCACTGATCATCACCCCGTGTTAGGCTATAAACCGGCAAGTCTCCCAGTGTCCCTAAATCAAACATGGTTCAAGTATTAGACAGAGCTAGAGACTCATGTTCTGGCTACAAACACTGAGGAGCTATCTTGTTCTAATGGCTCCACCACATTCCCTGCCCCAGGATTTTACTTATGTAGCTAAATAAATTGGTAGTCATGTTTTGCTCTAAAAATGCCACTTTCCTCCCCTACTCCCCACTTTTTAAAAATACAAGCTATAGCCTGGTGTGGTGGCTCATGCCTGAAATCTTAGCATTCTAGGAGGCTGAGGTAGGTGGATTGCTTGAGCTCAGGAGTTCAAGATCAGCCTCAGCAAGTGAAAGAGACCCCATCTCCACTAAAAATAGAAAAACCAGCCATGAGTTATGGCAGGTGCCTGGAGTCCCAGCTACTTGGAAGTCTGAGGCAGGAGAATCGCTTGACCCCAAGAGTTTGAGTTTCTATGAGCTATGACCTCATGGCACTCTACCCAGGTTGACAGAGTCAGTCTCAAATAAAACAAAACAAAACAAAATAAAATAAAAGCTACACTGGTTCTGGGGAAAGGTGGAATAAAACCCTATATGCCAGGAACCAGATCATCAAGAATACTTTCCAGAATTACTCCTGAAAGCCAGTTCTACTATTAACTCTGCTTCTGGGTTCCTACTGGCAGCATGCCTGTGGGAAGCTGAGCTGTTGTCTGTGCTGCACGCCCACTGTGACCACTGCTCACACTCCCCGGGCACCTTATAAAAAGCAGATTTGTGGGCTGTTGTGTGTGAACACAGTAATCTTATCTTGTAAAGGAGTAAGCCAAGACTACACTTTGAGAGATCATTTCTATAGTTTGTTACTAAAGTACTTAAGCCCTCAGCATAATGTACAGTAAAAAAAAAAAATCTTGTTAAAATGATACTTAAGACTTAAAGAGTTTTGTGTAGTTAAGTAGAGTTTCATACTTACAGCTTTAACAAAGATACGTAGCTAAAAACTGAAGCTAGATGCCAGAGCCCACATTAAGACAGTGAACAAAAAGGACGAAAGCATCCTTTATTGCTTTGAAAATGAGCTTAAGGTCTTTTTTTTTATTATTATTTTCTATTCCCGCAATTCTCTCTGCTATGGACTTTTCCCCTTCGCTCCCTCACTGGAATTCTCTCAACATACTTCCTTTGAATAAATTTTTTTCTGAAGAATTTCTTCCTACTGACTCTGCTATGACTCAGCATGGGTGGCAGCATCTGAGGAGAGAGATGAATACTACCAAGGAGAGGCACACAGGCAACACGGAGCACTGGGCACGGAGCACCACAGCGAGGCCACATCATCTCCCAGTGCCCAGCATCCTCAGCCCTACCCTGCTCCAGGAACAGCCCGAGCTGGCTGGTGTAGCCGGCAGGGGTAAGTACCCACATAACAAGCAGGAAGTTGGGGAGAAGGGAGAAAGAATAACCCAACAAGCAGAAAAGACGAGGAAAGGGAAGAGAAAGCTAAAATCAGGACTGATAAAACCAGCGACTGTCGCAGTCTCAGAGTTTTTCAACCTTTTTTATTGCACAGCACACTTGAATCTACAGTTAAACTTCCACAGCACACTTAAATTATGTTGATATAAAAAAATTTAAAAAAGAATATACTTACTGTGCTTTGAATGTCTTTTGAAAACAATTTAATTAATGATCTTTAAAACTTTTCATGGCACAGCATCACTAGACTCATTGCTGGTCTAGGCTATGCCACTCACTTGCTTATTGAACTCATCCAAATGATGATTTTTTTTTTTAAGTGCCTAAAAAAGGAAGGATCTGAGTGGGGACAGTCAGGGCAGGGAAAAGCCTCTCCTCCCTCAGTACCACGAGGCCACAGGGGACCTGCCAGGTGGATCCAGAGAGCGGCCTCTTCACCTCATAGTCAGTGCAGTGTATACATGGCTGCTTTAAGGCAAGGATTGGCAATGGTTCTGTCAAAGGCCACAATGCTCCAGTCTTTGTGGGCCACACAGTCCCCTGTAGACATGGTGTCTATGAGTGGGTGTGGCCATGTCCTGACCTGGCTATAGTTTGGCAACCCCTGTCTTTTCCTTATACCCCCTCCCCCAAAACCTCATTTTGCTTCTAGCAGGGTAATCAGTACCCTGAGCACACCATCCTCATTTCTCCCACTGCCCTGTCCACCAAAGTTTCCTATGTGAAGCAGGAAGAAGGAGGGAGAGTGTGCAGAAATGCAAGTGGTGGCCCTGGCTGGCAGCCACATCAGTGAGCGGTTGCTCTTTCCTTCAAGAAGAAATTAACCCTTCTTGGTATATGTGGCAAAGATCAGTTTGCAGGATTAGCACCATCTTCCCCCAGCTTTTGAGAGTGGTGGTGTAATCTGCATTCAGCAGTGAGTTGATGCCCTAAAGTTCAGATGTCCTTATCAAAGGAGAGGTGGAGAAATCCTGGAACAACTAGCTGTGGGAGTGAGAACACAAAATCCTTCCAAGGCCCAGGGCCACAGCAAAGTGGCCTTCCTCATTTATATTACAATGAAGACTATGACTAAGAGAAATCGGTATATAATCACCTACATTCATAGGAATGGTAAAACATAACTACAGTACAGAAAGAAGGAGAGGAGAGAAAGAAGAGGGGAGAGGAGAAGGGAGGCTAGGAAGAGGGAGGGTATCTGGGGACCTAACCTAATGTACATAAAGCAATGATACATTTCTAAACTATTAAGAATAGAGTGTGAATGTCTTACCACAACAAATAAGTAAGCGAAAAGACAGTTATGTTAATCAGTTAAATGTAAACATTCCACACTGTATATGAAATGAGCACACTGTACCCCACAAATGCATTAAGGTACATAGTTATGATTTAATAAAGCATTAAATATAAACAAAGAAACACAATTACAACCTCCCCCTTGTCCTTTTTATTTGCATTGGTCCAGCTGTAATATCATGACCTCCATCTCTAAACTCCTTTGAAACCCAAAAGGAATTTTCTGGGAAAGGAGAAGTTAGAAACCCTTTCCTGGCTGGATGGGGTGCTAGGGCCAGCCTGTGCCACTTGCCAGGGCAACTATTCAACTGCAGAGGCTGTGCAAGCCAGGTGACAGCACCACGGTAGCTTAAAATCCACCATGCTAGGAGTACTTATACCCTGGAAATTGGCAGATGCCACAGATCAGTGCTCTTCTTATTCCCCTCCCAGAGATCCAGTTTTTAAACCTTCCCCAGCATACCACTGTCTGGCAGAGTCCTGGCAATGGTAGAAGTTTGAATGGGTAGAAAGTAGATTCTAGCTATAAATTGGGGCTTAGCAGCCAGAGAGTCTACAGAAAAATATATAAAATTTAAAAAAGGGAGGTGTGAGAGCTGTCCTAAAGTAAAAAATAATTCCTCAAGGATTTAACACCCATAAGAGAAGAGCAGGCTTCTCATGACCCCACAACTTTAGAGAAAAATATGTAAACATGAAGATCATGTAGAATCTCATTGCACCAAATGAATTAAAGCACCAGGGAGGGTATGGGGGAAGGAGAAAACATTAAGAAGTAAAAACAGGCTCGGCGCCTGTGGCTCAATCGTCTAAGGCGCCAGCCACATACACCTAAGGTGGCGGGTTCGAATCCCCAGCCCGGGCCCGCCAAACAACAATGATGGCTGCAACCAAAAAATGGCCAGGCGTTGTGGTGGGTGCCTGTGGTCCCAGCTACTGGGGAGGCGCTTGAGCCCAG
>CAUYQV010142261.1:0-51303 GCA_963574575.1 Galagoides demidoff
CAACCAAAAAATGGCCGGGCGTTGTGGCAGGCGCCTGTAGTCCCAGCTACTTGGGAGGCAGAGGCAGGAGACTCACTTGAGCCCAGGAGTTGGAGGTTGCTATGAGCTGTGATGCCATGGCACTCTACCCAGGGGAATAGCTTGAGGCTCCATCTAAAAAAAAAAAAAAAAAAAAAGAATCAGTCTTGGGAATTCCTAAATTTAGGTTCAATAAGATGAGGAAAAAATAGCCAAGAAAACTTACAAGGAATGGTGAACCAAGGAAGAGTGATATCCCGAAACTCTATGAAGGAGATGTGTCAAGAAAGGATGACCAATCACGTACACACTCACATACATTTTTTAAGTTGTTAAGATGGAGATTGAAAATTGATTTTCAAATTTGGTGATGCAGTTATCACCACTAATTCTAACAAGAGTTGTCCCTGTTAAGTGGTGGGAATAAAACTTGAACTGAACAGAGTAGAAGAGATGTGGAAGGAAAAGAAGTAGAGAGAGTAAGGCAACTCTTTCCATCATTTACTATTAGAAAAACCTAAGATTCAGGGTTGAAAGGTGGTGAGAGGCAGTATGGAAAAATTCATTGTATTTGTTTTTTAATGTGAAAATGTTTGTAAGGAATGGAAATGACCAGTAGACAGGATACCTATGTGATGAAGATGTGCAGAAGGTAAATACAGAAGCAACATCCATAAGTAGCTACAGAGAGTTCAGGGTATAAGAGGAGGATTTGGTTTTAGGTAGTATCAGGATAGTGGGAGGGGTCTTGTGGTTGCCTGTGGAAGGCATTATGCACAGACAATATTATACCTTCTAACTCGGACACTTTAGAGAATGCTCCCATGCCTTTGTCTTTTGTCTTACTCTTTCACTTAAATTGGTTGTCAAGTCTTATGATATATATTTTAATTATCCATCTATGTTGCTTTAATTATATTGTCTCTTCCCATGGTCATAAGATGACACATGTCATCCTCTCTTCCATCTCCCAATCCAACTTCCATTGGCCTTCTTATACAACTTCTAATGCTGTACCCGTGACATTCTAGTCTTAAAACAAATAAGGAGTTAAAAATCAAACAAACAAACATCACTTGATCTTGCCTAGTGCTTTTCAAAAGATGGAAATGTGGAGAAAGGGGGAACGTTTTGTGCTGAGAGTAAGAAAAAGCAGAAGTAAAGAAGTAGGAAAATATGAGGTTTCTTCCTATGAAATGTGGATGTTGAATTACCAGGATTCTACCTAAAATGGTGATGAACAAAAGGAGGGTCGACAGATATAGAAGTGCAGAGGATAGAAGCTCCTGAAATTTTATAACAAACACTGCACAGCACCTTGACCCCTTCAAAAATTTACTATAGTTTATTCGTCACAAAAAAATTGAACTAGACTTAGTGATATTCAAAGTGCATTTCAGTCAGTAATTTAGTATAAAAATTTGAAGCTTCTCTTAACTGCTACTGCTACTTCAACCCATAATGTCTTTTGGGGGACCCAGAAATGAATGTGTATAATAAATATCACACAAATTCTACAATAGGCTTTCTGAAGATAAAAGATTGAGAAAAATTCAAATATACTATAAGGTAATTGTCAGTCATAGCATGGACAAGATGAAATTAGGTATCACTTAGGGGCTATTGGCAGCTAATCATGCATTTTTGAAGAGTGGAAGGCCTTTCCTCACAATTTTAAAATTTGCAGATATTAATTAATGTATTAGGGTACTTGATTATTAGAAAAAGAGAGATTCCATATTTACATATTAGTTACCATCTGTCATAAAAACAATAAAGATAAACTAAGACTAAGACATGGTGCCAAGATAACAAAGGAACTGAGATTCAATCCTTATTTTCTATTCATTTCATTCTCTTCAACTGCCATTATATTAGCTTTCAAAGAATGTTCTAGAAAAATCTAAGTGTGGAAAAGGAATAATATAGAAGTTAATTTCACTAAACAATAGAAGCTTTTTTTTCCTTTTGTATCAGCTGAAAGTAATATGGGCATGTTATTCCTCCTGGTGTTTTGCAACCCGACTCTTTTGCATGATAAAACAATTCTACTTTCATTGCCCTATTCTAGCATTTAAGTTCATTTTCCATCCATCTAAATTCCAAATCAGCACCATAGAGGTTTACTTTTCTATCCATCTGCTGCACCAATACCTTCCGGTCTATGCTAATGATAGAAGAAGGATATTAAAAAAAAAGGGCGGGCGGTGGGTGGGTGGGGGAGCACGTCATTGTTTCAGTTTTGTTTGGTTTTGCAATGCAGAGGATCTTGGAGCAGCAGGTCAATGAATTCTGGAAACTGCTTCTTTTTGACACATGAGACCTTTGTGAAATGAATCAAAGTTAAATCCCATGAATAAATGCTAGTGTTTAATAATCATTCCATTTATGGAAGCTTTATTGTGAATTCATAAAAACAAAGACAACATTTCCTTGCTAGTCCACAAATCACCATCATAAGCAAGGCAATCTTGAATAAACTGAGCTAGGCTCCGAAACCTCCTTGGCAGTTGCTAGTATTTAAATATGGATGGGAGACGCAAAGACTGGGAGAAGTTGTCCTAAAGCAAGCAAATGAAAGCACCCACAAATAAAGGGGGAAAATGTTAAAACAATAAACAAAAGAGAAACAATTACTTGCTCATTACAAACATGTCATATTGCATTCTTTATTTTGATTGTGGAAAATTAGCCATTGACTACCAGGAACAATTGATTTTCCTTCACAGCTGTTTTCTAATTACATCTGAACACTGAAAATTCTAGTGCCGCCATTCAGCTGTACAAAGAGAATTTTCTTTTATTATTGTTGCCTTTGCTACAAGCTCTGCCCAGCAGCATGACTATAGTTAGAAGCTCTGTACTGTATATCTGTAGTGTTTGTATTAAAAGCCACGCTTTTCAGGGATGTTATAAGAACCAAAATATTTTAAATTACATAGAGCTGAACTTGGTGTACAAGCTGCTTTGCTCAGATGCTGTCACGTAGCTTTCTCTTTCTTTTTACCACCTCCATCAAAACGAGGGGAAAAAAATAACAAAGATAGCTTAAATCAGTACATCCGTTTCTTAGTCACTGCATAGTCCTCAATTGGATCTATTTTTGGCATTGTGGTTTCTGATGAGTATTTTGGCACAGTCTTGCAGGGAGGGTGGAAAGTGATGGGCAGTTTCCTGTCAGTTGATTCTGTGGGTAAATTCTAAGCAAAGAGCATGGAGATTATTAACAGGCAGGATTCCAAGCTTTCAGCCAAGCGATTGAAATTTTGGATGCCTCTCCTTCAACGGTTGAGAATTTCCCCGCAAATGATTTCTGGTTTAAAATTAGGCCAGAAATGTGACACTTGCCCTTGGGAGTTTTCTAGGACTTGTGGTTAGTGAGTTCTGGAAAAATAATTAAAATACATCTTTCAGATTATAGAGTGTGAGTAATCTTTGCCACAATTTACGTGAAATCAGCAATGTTAACAATTCCACATGAATAAAATGAAATCTTAAAATTAGTTTACTTTTTTCTAATGACATAGTTTCAAAAAGCCGCTCAACAGTTCAAGCCAGGATTATTTCAATAAAAGCTGGGTTCATTGCTGTCATTTATTAAATATTTGCCTTCCTTACAGGTAACTCTAACCACAAGCCTGTTCAATGGACAGCAGTTTTTTTAAGCCTTTGACCAGAACATTAATCATACCTATGTTACACTAGTTCATCCAGTATAACTTTAAATTTGCATTTTATTTAGAAGATTCAAAAATTCCTCTGTGGCCCACCTTACCTTAATAGTCCTTTTGCCAGAATTAAGATTTGGAAGATAAAGTTAAATTTGGCCTGAGGGTGGCTTAGTACCTTGAGTCCCTTCATAACATAGTGCAACCTAACCAAACAAACTAAAGGCCAATTCAGAAGTGTATTTCGTAACACATAACTAAATCTTAGTTAATCACCACAACTGAGCTTCAGCCAATCACAGGCTCTCAAATGATCAACACGTTTCAATAAGGCAAATGTCAAGCTGCAACCAATGGAGTGTTTCTGTACTTTTCTGTCTATAAATATTGGCTGCCTATAGACAGGGCAGACTTTTCTCAGTCTCTGCTTGTTCTGGGGATTGCTGGATTCCCAAATAATTCTTTGCCAGATTAAATCCCATTACATTCAATTTGTCTAAAGATTTCCTATTAATATACTTTATCTCATTTTAAAACTTCTTCTAATTTTGTACTCATTAGGTGTGAATTTACCCATCCTCTGCATGCCCATTCCAATTGCTTGATTTATATTGAATTTTACATATATATACATACACATCTGCATTGATCGTTTAGTTCCAATTTTAAAATGAGCACATGTCGTGTTTGTTTTTCCATGTTTGTGATATCACTTAGGAGGACAGTCTCCAGTTCTTCCAAGATTGGTACAAACGGTATTAGTTCACCATTTTGCTTTATGCTACATTTTATTAATACACTCATGTACTGATGAGACTTGGGTTGTTTTCCCACCTTTGTAATTGTGAATTGTGCTGGTATAACCATACAACTGCAAGTGTCTTTTTAATAGAATGACTGTTTTCCTTTCAGTAAATACTCAGCAGTGTTTTTCTGAATCAATGACAGATCTCCTTTTAGTTCTGTGAAGGATCTCCACACTGCTTTCCATACAGGTTGTATAAGTTTACAGTCCCATCTACAGTGAATAAGTGTTCCTTTCTCTCTGCATCCATGACATCTGTTGTTTGGGGACTTTTGGATAAAAAAACATTTTCACTGGATATGGTGATATCTCATTGTGGTTTCGGTTTACATTTCTCTGACGAGTAGAGATGTCGAACATTTTTTTATGTATCAACCATTAGTCTATCTTTTCTTGAAAAGCTTCTGTTCATGTCTCTTGCCCAATTTTAATGGCATTTTTTGATGTCTTCTTGCTTATTTGCATGAGTTCTTTCTAGATTCTAATTATTAGCCTTTTATCTGATACATAGCATGTAAATATTTTCTACTGTTCCGTAGGTTGTCTATTCACTGGATTGTTTCCTTAGCTCTGCAGAGGAGAGAGCTTTCTTATTTAATCAGGTCCCAATCACTTATTTTTATGGTTGTTGTGAGTACCTTTGGGTTCTTCTTCATAAATTCTTTGCCTTAGCCATTATCTGTAAGAGTTTCTCCAACATCATCTTCAGAAATGCTTACAGTTACATGCATTAAGTTTAAGTCTGTTATCCATCGTAACTTAATTTTTTTGAGTGATATGAGGTGCAGCTCTGTGTCATTCCTCCATATGTGGTTACCCAATTCTCCAATCACTGTTTATTGAATAGGAAATTTTTCCCCATTATATGTTTTTGTCTGCTTTGTCAAAGATCAGATAGCAATATGAGGATGATTTTATATTTGGGACCTCTGTTCTGATCCATTAGTCTGTGTCTCTGTTCTTGGGACAATAGCAGGTTGTTTTGGTTACTCTAGACTTGTAGGATAGCTTGAAGTCGGGAAAGGTGATGCCTTCCAGTTTGTTCTGTTTGCTTAAGATTGCTTTGGCTATTCAAGGTCTGTTCTGATTCATTCAAAGCACAAAATCACATTTTCTAAATCTGCAAAGAATGACATTGGAATTTCAAGGTGTTTGTATTGACTCTGTAAATCACTTTGAGTAGTACAGGTTTTTTAACAATGTTAATTCTGCTGATCCGTGAGCATGATATGTTTTCTCATTTGCTCATATCCTGTGCTATTTCTTTCCTCACTGGTTTTCAGTTCTCTCTGTAGAGGTCTTTCACCCCAGTTGTTAAGTATATTCCTAGGTATTTTATTTTCTTCGTTGCTATCGTGAAAGAGTTGAATTTTTGATTAGTTTCTCAGCTTGACTGTTGTTGGCATATGGGGACATTAATGATTTTGTGTACATTGATTTTGTAACCTGAGATTTTGCTGAATTTATTTATCAATTCCAGCAGTCTCTTGGTTGAATCTTTGGGGTTTTTCAAATGTAAGCTCAAATCTTCATCAAAGAGTGATAATTTGAATTCATCTTTCTCTATATGGATACTCTTAGTTTCCTTCTCTTGATTGCTCTGGCTAAGACTTCCAGCACTATGTTGAACAGAAGTGGTAGCAGTGGGCAAACTTTTCTGGTTACAATTCTAAGCAGGAATGTTTTCAATTTTTCTCCAGTCAGTTCGATATTGTCTCTGCATTTGTCATATATGGTTCTTATAATATTAAGTTATATTCCTTCTATGCCTATTTTGCTGAGACTTCATATATAAAAGGGTGCTTAATTTTGTCAAATGCTTTTTCTGCATCTAATGAAAGAATCATTAGATGACCTTTCTTCTTGCTTCTCTTTATAAGGTGAATTACAATTGTAGATTTGCATATGTTGAACCATCCTTTCATCTCTGGGAGAAAGTTCACTTGATTGTGGTGGATTATTATTATTTCATGTGCAAATGAATTCAATTTGCTAGGATTTTGTTGAGAATTTTTGCATCTGTAATGCATAAGGGATATTGTATGTAGTTTTCTTTTTTGGTTGTGTCTTTTTCTGGTTTTGGTATTGAGGTAATATTGGCTTCATGAAATGAATTAAGGAGGATTCCTTCCTTCTCTACATTATGGAATAACTTCTGCAATATCGGTACCAATTCTTTCTGGATTTGATAACATTTAGCTGTGAATCCACCTGGTCCAGGACTTCATTTTATTGGGAGGTTTTTATTGCTGTTTCAATTTTGGTAATTGATATTGGTCTGTTCAGGAGTTCTATTTCTTTCTGATTAAGCTGAGGGAGATTGTGTGTTTCCAATAATTTGTCTACTATTACTCAACATTTTCAAGTTTATGTTCCTAGAGGTTTTTTTTTTTATTCATAGATGGTATTTTATCTATGGAAATACCATGGTATCAGTTGTAATATCTCCTTTTTTATTTTTGAGTGAGCTTATTAAGGTTTTTTTTTTCTATTTCTGGCTAATCTAGTGAGAGATTATCAATGAATGTCATTATGTTATTAGGAAATATCCGTTTAAAAGAAATAAAGTAATATAAAATCAATTATATTAAATTATATTAATTTTATTGCATTATATGTTTTTGTTATATATTTTCTCAATTTTTGACATTATAACACATGAAAATAATTAGCATGGAGTTTTGAAACTATAAAGAATTTTTTAAAAAATGAAGAAAACTAATTAGACCTATGGATTTAATAAGATTTTTAAACATTTTTTTAAATTCTGGAATTTTTCTTATAATGAGTTATGAGACTCATGAAAAATAGAAAAATATGAGAATTTTTCTTACAATGATATAAACCATCAATGAAACAGAAAGAAGCATTTTCTGGAAGAGAATGCCAAATATACACTAACGAAAAGTTCAGAGTTAATTAATTAAAATCAAAGACACTGTAAGTATTTCACATCGAAAAGAGTTTAATTCATAGAGCAATAGGTTCATACAATTTTTGAGAGGTAGTAGGATGAAGGTCAAAAGCTTCTTTCAAGATACTCCTATGTGAAGGAATCTCAGCAAGGCATCAGTACTTATTTCAGGCTTAATTGTACTATACTTAGGGAGATGATTCTCAAGAAAATTCCTCAAATTTATGGACAAAAACCCACATCTGCCACTACCAACGCCCACACATTTAGTCTCAGCTACCACCTGAGAACAATGGCTTTTGCTCTTGTATAATTTCATGAAATTTCCTCTCACTAGCTATATAAAACTGAACCCTAATGGCAGGAAAGCTCAGAACTTGTACTTTCCAGTCTTTACATTGTTGTGAAATAGGAAATAACTTAGAAAGTTAGAGGTGATACTATAACAACAATACCTGGAAGAACTATACTTTATTGCAACAGAAACTCAAACCCTAAAAGTAATAAAGTAATACCAGTAATGATTATATCTCAGGTACAGCTGTTCAATTTGATAATCATTGAATTGTCCTTACCATTTAATCTATTTTTCTCCAGACTTACTCTGTATCAACTATTCAGTAAGAGCAACAAGAAGAAATCAACAAAAAATAAAGGAGAGATGAAAGAAATATTATGTGGTTTATTTTTCTCTTTTTTCTTATTTTCCTTTTACCAAAACGATAGCAATAAAACAACAAACATCAATTTTGAAATGACAAATGGCCTAAAATGAGAATGGGGTACTGTATTGTGCTAATATTTTTTATGAGGAAATCACAGAAAGAGTCATTTATAGATTAATAAGCAATATCCATATTACTGTGTTCTGTTTGAGCAATTGCATTTTCTGGGGCTAAGTTACCATGAAGATGAATTATTAGACCTATGGATTTAATAGGAATACTTGGAATCAGAGAAGACACATGATCAAGCATTCTCCAGATGGCAGATCTACATCTAATGTATGGACATTATAAGAACAAATATTATGGGTCAATATCAGGAAGACTTTTTAAATATCTAAGTAATATAATGCACTGTTTCCTGTACCTTAACTTGAGGATGATTGTGGCCAGAAAACACACAGAAATATCTTTTGTATATTGCGGTTATAGTGAGTAATCTCAAAGTTTCAATTTGAATCTTATATTCTAGGTATGAACACAGTTTGTAAAAAAATATTAGCAGTATCAAGATTTAAATAATTTCCAAATGGCCTCATCAATCAATCGGTGATAGGTTCCTTATAACTTATTCTGAAAACTTCAGTATTGAATGTGAATATGTGATGGATTAAATGTTTGGGTCCCTTCCTCAAATACATATATGGAATTCCCACTCCCCAGTGTGGCTATCTTTGGAGAAGAGGCCTCTAAGGAAATAATTAAGATTAAATGAAGCTATGAAATTGAAATCTTGATTCAATACAATTAGTGTCCTTATAAGCAGAGACACAAGAAAGCACTCTCTTGCTCATTCTTTTTTTTTCCTCTCTCTCTCCAGAAATGTAAAAATAAAAGATCACAACACATAGCAAGGGTGTGTCCATTCATCTCCAACTCAAAGGGCTAATCCTCACCAGACACCAACCTGCTGACACTCTGATTTTGGAGTTCCAACCACAAACATTGCAGGAAAATAATTTCTGGGCTTAAGCCACCAAGTCTGTGATACACGTATTTTCTTCTGGCAGCCTAAACAGACTAATACAGAGCATAATAAAATTTAACTGTTGGTTCATTTAAGAAATAGAAGATTTCATTTCTACTTGGTTTGTTGGATTATGTAGGGATGGACATTATCATGGTCACTTACTCAGAACTTGATATCTATATTTGTTTCCAAGCCTGTGTTCAAAGATTTTATTTGGTAGTCATTTATTCATTTAATTATAAGAATTAATTCTTCCAATTTAAAGCATACTGAACTGACATAAACTCTGTTACTCTAGGTGTGAAAATAAATTAACGATTTATTTTGCATAGACAGTTTGAAAGAAGAAAACAGTCTCAACTTTGTTAATTTTTTTTTACTTTTACAAATCATGCTGCAATGAACATTTGTATATTCCATTTAGTTTAAAGCAGCGGTTCTCAACATGTGCGTTGGGACCCCTTTTTAACAATGAAAATACACCGCGACATTAGAAAAGTTGAGAATCACTGGTTTAAAGGCTTATCCCACTAAATCCAGTGGAGTCAAGGATTTGGACACAGTTTATTTTGGAGGTGATCCCAAGCACCACAAGTAAGGAGGGAGAGAAAGGGAAAGAGTCCAGGGAAAATGTGCAATTATGTCTTAAAAGCTTGCTTACCACAGTTAGCAACCGAGATGCAATCCCCTTGGGAGTTGCATGGACTGTGCCTTAGGTTAGTTTTTTTTTTGTTTTTTTTTATTGAATGGTAACTATGTACATTAATGCACTTCTAGGGTACAGTGTGGTGTTTTCACATACAATCCAAAACACTTCCATCAAATTGTTTAAGCCTTCATGTCATTTTCTTAGTTATTGTGTTAAAATGTTCATATTCTACTCTTAGAAAGATTCACTTGTACCCTTGTAAGATAAACCACAGAAGTGATCCCTCCAATCCCCCTCCCTCAACCCATTCCCCCCTCCCCTCTCCCTGCCCCCTCCCCGTATTCTTAGACTGTTATTAGGTTATAGGTTTCATGTAAAAGGTATAAATTATTTTCATAATAGGGGTGTGTATGTTGGATACTTTTTCTTCCATTCTTGTGATACTTGGCTAAGAAGAACATTTTCTAGCTCCATCCATGTGAACATGAAGGACATAAAGTCTCCATCTTTCTTTATGGCTGCATAGCATTCCATGTTGTACATATACCACAGTTTGTTGATCCATTCGTGGATCAATGGATACTTGGGCTTCTTTCATGACCTGGCAATTATGAATTGGGTGGCAATAAACATTCTGATACAAATATCTTTGTTGTAAGGTGATTTTTGGTCATTTGGGAATATACCTAATAAAGGAATTGCAGGGTCAAACAGCAAGTCTATTTTTAGTTCTCTAAGTGTTCTCCAGATGTCTTTCCAAAAGGAACATATTAGTTTACATTCCCACCAGCAGTGTAGAAGTGTTCCCTTTTCTCCACATCCACACCAGCATCTCCGGTTTGGGGATTTTGTGATATGGGCTAATCTTACTGGAGTTAGGTGATATCTCAAAGTAGTTTTGATTTGCATTTCTCAAATGCATTAAGGATGATTGATGATTAAGGATGGTGAGCATTTTTTCATATATCTGTAGGCCATGTGTCAGAAGGTCAACACTTTAAAAAAACAGATGATAGGGTCATTAAATGCCATTACATTTACATGGATGGAGCTGGAACATATCCTTCTCAGTAAAGTATCTCAAGAATGGAAGAAAAAAATATTCCATGTACTCAGTACTATTATGAAACCAATTTACAATCACTGCCACTTTCATATGAAGAATAGACCACAACTATGGCCCAAGATGAAGGAGGGAGGAGGGGGACTAGGAAGGGAGGGGGGAGGTCAGATCAAGGGCGGGTGAATGGTGAGATCACACCATTGGGTGCATCATGCACGGGTACATGTGGGATCTATGTAGGCATCCTCAAACTACGGCCCACAGGCCACATGAGACCCACCGAGGACATTTATCTGGCCCGCCCGGTGTTTTTGCCACTGCTCCCAGTCCTGCTTAGCAGCCGACTCATCTGGCTGAAGTCCAGCCCTCCAACAGTCTGAGGGACAGTGAACTGGCCCCCTGTTTAAAAAGTTTGAGGACCCCGGGTATAGAGTATAAATGTCTTAACACAACAACTAAGTAAACGAGATGAAGTATATATTAACCAGTGTGATGTAAGCGTTCCTAATTCTATGTGAAATCAGCACATTGTACCCCATAAATGCATGAATGTATACATGATCTATGTGTTTATGATTTAATTAAAAAAAATTAAAATGTCTCTCAGATTTAGTATGTAATCAAGCTCATCAATATTCTGTAGAGCTAAAAAATTCTGCTGAAAACAACACTAGATATTTTTGAAACATAAATTGCTGAGATACGGGAACCGTTCAGAACAATGGTCACACAACTACGTTCACAAACTCATCCTGGGAAAGTGCGACACACCTCACTGCTCAGTATCACCAAGGTCACCTGCAAGGCGCTCTCCCTGGGAAGACAGTCACAGATGCTGGCACCTACTCCACCCTTCAGAGGAATTTTGGAACTCTTTTTCTGGAATGGACATCAGCACTGTCCTCCTATGAGGCCTGACAATTAAGTTCATGAACTCATCCTAGAAAAAAATGCTACATATCTCATTGCTGAGTATCAATCACTATGGTCACCAGATGAGCAAGAGAAGGACTTATAAGGTGACCAGAGTGATATTCAGCAATGAGATATGTAGCACTTTCCTCGGATGAGTTTATGAACTTAATTGTCAGACCTCAGATGTTAAGAACCATCAGTTTAGGGTGAAATCACGTGTAAAATGTCTGAATGCATATCTAGTGATCTTTGTTTATTGTAAGGCAAGTTTTAAAATGAAATCTGTAGTCAGAGCTCTAAATTTGGATAAAAGATATGCTAAAAAGAGAGACCAAGGAGAACCTCTAACCCCATTTTTTATCTCACTCTTCATGTGTGTATAACCGTCCCTGAGTGTGTGTTCCCACCCATGAGTTCAGCTCCTCCGAAGATCCCCAGTATCCGGTGTGAGTAGCATTTCTACTCCCTGTATATCAAGACAGCAACAGAACCACCTTCACAGCCCTCAGGCGCCATCAGTCAAGCCCATCAATGTTTACCGGGTCCCCTCTGCTGCAAGAGTTTATGCTCCGCCCTCCATAACACTTCTTTCACTTTCCCGTTCCTGGAAGCTGGAACTCTGTATTATTTCTTCTTATTATTTTTTATTAACTTTTAACTAAAAATCTACATAGTATGAGCTTTATCAAAACATACATTTTTAAAGAGAGAATAAACTATTTGAGAGCACAATTAAAGCTTGACATGGAGCTTTGCTCACTTATTTTTTCTTCCTTTTTGCTCTGTCATGAAGTTGGAGTGCGAGCTGACTCCAGCAATTCCACCAGATACTAGACTGACGGCTGTGGGCCTGCGGCCAGCTGCACTGCAGACATGTGCTTCTCGTTGGCTTATCTTTACTTATTATTCTGTTCTTAATATCATTGTGCAAAGAATCTGAAGATTACAAAATAACAAGGTTTTCCAATATGTTGCTGTGTTTAAGCATGTGATAAATTAACAAGGGACTCAAGTAGTGAAAGCATTTGCATTTAATTTCCATTCAAGGCACAGAACTAACACAGTACCAGAGAGAGAAAATGATTTCGTTTACTCTCAAGAGTTTGGGTGAGCACAAAGCCAAATAAAGCTAACCCGCAACCTGGCAGGATTTACTAAATCTGCACAACTGAACAAAGTAACACCCGACCCAGCGAACCGAGCCCCCTCTTCTGCCTTTCAAATAGAGCATAAATGCGAGATTCATAAATCCACAAACTATCACAGTGAAAAAGTATTTCATACAACAGTGTTAAATTGTTAGACACAAATACACATTATAAAATATAGATACAAATTTTCCTTAAGGAAAATTTTATCAAAAAAAAGTTAAAGAAAACCACAGAAGAAAAGGAGATGAGAAATTTTGCTCCGATAGCAATTTTTTTTCAGTTGTCCTGGCCAATTCAAAGTGTGTGGGGCTTTCTTTGACGTTTATAAAAATACTACACTAAAATAAAATCATCTTTTTATTTGTAGTGAAAATGAGTTTTCTGAGGTGATACCATAAAGCATTTAAAATTTTGAAGTTTTCAAAGAGAAATATAAGAATAAATGAGCTTTGCAATAGCCCATTGGGAGAATGGGCATTTCTGTACAGTCACCGCAGAATCGCTCGATGGGATTTGTTGGATGGATATCACTGTCTTGATAGAACCAGGCACAGGTCCAAGAACAGAGATTTAAATCTTAAATATGAAACAGTCCTTTGTTTTGCTTTTCTCATTCTTTGCAAAGCTCATTCTGGGCTTTAAAAATATTTACTCTAGGGATATTATCCTCAGGAACTATAACCAAGAAGTTGCCAACTTGATATTATTTGAGGGGGTGCCAAAAACACTCTTGCAAAACCATCTCCCGTTTCCTCTCTAACGTCTGAATTTTCAGCAGTTGTAATTTGTTCAATTGGGCTGATGACCGACGTTTCCCTACAGTAAACTTTTGAGCCTTACTTTGAGCGGGGGGAGGGAAGAAAGATCGCCACTCAAACCACCACAGGACCACTGCCCCATACTGTCACTCATCCTCTCTCCACATTGTTCACAAAGATAGTCTAATGGTTTCCAAATGGCTTCTGAAACCTAGTTACATCATCAGCACAGCAAGCGTTCCCAAATTTATTGAGCAGAAGAAAGAGTTTTCTTGAGATGTCCTTGGGTAAAGCCAAACGGATGTTAGCCGCTGAAGTTTTGAACAGAAAAGAGGAAAGGAACAATATTATCCACTGGATTCCCTTCTACTATCATGGCTATCCTGGGAGCTGACAGAAAGAAAAATCACGTCACCTTTTACGGACCACTCCATCTGCTTCTAAATGCTATGAATCTTATTTTATTTTATTTTTGGGAAATCACTTTAAAATTTAACAAGACATTTTCTGTTTTTAAAAAATTAGGACATTTACGCTCCTTATACACTTTCTCATTCTCCAGGGCTTCACTAATGCCTTGGAATATCAAAGAATTCTAAAATGAGCATAAAAGCTACTTCATGGGTAAATAAACTGTGGCATATGTACACCATGGAATACTATTCAGTCATTACAAAAGATGGAGACTTTACATCTTTTGTGTTAATCTGGATAGAGTTGGAACATACTCTTCTTAGTAAAGTGTCATGAGAATGGAGAAGCAAGAACCCAATTTTCTCAATCCTAACCTGAAGCCAGTAGATGATCTAATACATACATTCATAAGAGAAAACTCAGATCAATTCAAGGTGGAGGGTGGGAGAATGAAGGAGCGGGGAGAGGAGAGGAGGGAGGGGGATGAATGTTTGGTGTATGGGCAGGACACAATTATGAGAGGGACTTTACCTAAAAAAGAAAGTTAGTTCAACATCCGTAGATATAAGTGGGTAAGTTGTTGACTTTTGAATTCATCTAAAGCCACATCTTAACCTATATTTAAATATCATCTCCCCTTCATGTTGCTTAATAAAGGCTTGTTTACATTAGAGAAAATGAAAGCAAACCAGGATTCAATTCACTCTGCTTTGTCATCCGTAAGCATCTACTAACATAATCAACTTCCCCTAAGCTGGGGGAAGAAACTAGCATTTCAATAAATCCTATAGGATTAATTGACTAATTCAACTGTGTATCCATATAAATTTTATTTTAAATGCTATCCAATTAGAAAATAAAGAAGAGGACTGGGCACAGTGGCTCACACCTGTAATTCTAGCACTGTGGGAGGCTGAGGTGGGTGGATTGCCTGGTTCCGACTTCTAAAAACAATAGCTGGGTGTTGCGGCAGGTGCCTGTAGTCCCAGCTACTCGGGAGGCTGAAGCAAGAAAATCGCTTGGGCCTAAGAGTTTGAGGTTGCTGTGAGCTATGACTCCACAGCACTCTACTGAGGGCCACAGAGTGAGACTCTGTCAAAAAATTTTATCCATTCAGAGAGCACAGAGACTCTGTTCTTTGAAAAGAAACTTTGTATTTGAAACCCATAATATTTTTTTCAAGTTTGGGGTTAATTTTGCTCTTATGCTGTTCACCAGGTTCTTGGTAACTACAAATAATGGGCACTAAAACTATCTTGATGTTACCAATTCCTAGATGTTATCAAAAGATCTTGTGAAATTATTTTATGTAAAGTAGTACCAGAGTGTTATTTCTTTCTGTTCCTGTTCTTTTTCTCATGAAAAAGGATAAAAACTTAAAATGATAAAGTTAAATAATGTTAAGTCAATGGGTAATAATGGGAGATTCATTCATCCTCCGACTAAGCACAAATCAAATAGGATGTTTCCATTATGACACAATAGTTACCCGTGTATTACTAAACTATTTATTTCTGTTCAGTAGGGGGGAAAAAGACCCCAAATGCTAGTGGTGATCACTCATTCCCCTCACCCATGGGGACTTTTCATTTAAACCTGTCTCTCCAACATGTTTGCTGTTCTCTGCAGCATGAAAATCTGATAAGGTTCAGGAAGGGTGGAAAAAGTTAACTTGAATATTTTCCTGCTGAGCTTGAGAGTGCTTTGCAGATGCTAGCAAGATGAAAATCTGAGCTGCAGCCTGGGCAAGAGGACACCTCATTTATCCTACATCCTTGTCTCTGTCAGGGCAGTAGTTCCGGAGAAGGTACTGATTAAGAAAATTGAGGTAGGTTTTCCTTCAAGTTTAAAAGGATGATCTCTGAAGATAAGTTCATTTACTTCCTACATCAGCTATTTATAAATAACACGCTTCCTTAGAACAAGTTTCTTTTTAATCCCCTTAAACTGGAGATCTTAAGGAATTTGATTCCTTGACAACTTACAAAAAAATGGGCCATCATGGAATATTATTATTATATACAGAGTAGATCCATTCATGAACAATTGTCATCAAGTTGGAGTTTTGGAAGAAGCTTGACTATTCTGCCTGAGAAACTGGAAAACAGGGAGGCAACAGAAGCCTGGCAGACACGCCACAGATGACTGCTCACTGTCCCGCTGTGCTGGGGCCACATATCTGCTGCTCAGCTAGAAGTGCATTTGCTTCTCTGAGACTTTGTTTTCTTATCTACAAAGTAGGTTATACTATAAATGTCACAGATTGTCATGAAGAATGAACTAACATAGGAAGAGCTCCTGCCACATCATATGCATTCAATCACTACTAGCTGCATTTATTATAGTAATAAAACCTTTATTATTCTTCTGCCAGTAACATTCGCCACTTGGTGGCATCCACTCTTTCTCCTCCATCTCTATGCCTACTTAACAGTCTACTGGGGGAACTCATTAAGACTGACAGTGGACTCAGGGTTAGAGGAAAACAAAGCCTCCAGAATACGATGTCCTCAAAGAAGCCACCTTGACCTAGAACAGGCTTGAGACTCAGAAACAGTAGCCACTGAAAGGTAACTCCTGGCCATAATAAATAAGGCTGTTGAAATGTCCTCAGCCATGATTATAACTGGGTGACAAAAAGCCTCTGGAGATGCTTATCGTAGTCATTCTCACAGAGAAAGAGTCATAAGAAAATTGTCAGAATGGGGCCATCATCCTTGCAAACCTGGGGAAAGAATTAAAATGAAAGCAGAGACTTGTGCAAAGATGGACAAATGTGAGGCCCAAACCGGATAGGGGTGCAGCAATGCCTCTCACCAGGCACTGTGACCCACGGAGGCAAGGCTGTAGCAGTGGGCTCACAAGAGCCATGGCAGGGCTGTACCAGGAGGAAAGGAGCCAGGAAGGGTTAATTTTATGTTTCAACCTAATGTGGCCATGGTACCCAGAAATTTGATCAAACATTCTGGATGTTTCATTTAGGGGGTTTAGGGATGAGATTAACATGTGTGTCAGTGGACTTTGTGTAAAGCAGATTTCTCCCCATAATGTGGGTGGGCCTCATCTAATCAGTTGAGGACCTGAATGGAACAATACCAACAGGGCGTGCTTGGAAATCTCACAGAGGCTGTTAATCTCCCAGCTGTGTTGTTGTACCGGCTGCTACTCTGACCTCCTTGAGCAAGAGGAAGCTCAGCCAGCAGGTAGCCTTTGGGTGTGAACTGAGAGATCAGCTCTTTGCTAGGCTCTTCCTCACTGCCTTCGGACTTGATCTACAGACTTTGGATTTTGCAGTCTTCATGACTGCATGAGCCAATTCTGTAAAGTCATCTTTCTCTTCCTCTAAACACATCCCATTGATTCTGTTTCTTCTGGAGAACCCTGACTAACACAGTGGGGAAAGGTACAAAAGGCCCAGGCTCCTGACAAGTGCAGGACTGGGTTGTCGCCGTGTCACTCTGCAGGCCGACTGCCTCTGCCTTTCTTCAGACTGAAGTGGCCTGGGGAAGCCTTAGTCGTAACTGCAAAGCAAATCCTTGTATATTTAAAGTTTTTTCCTATTTATTTCCATTAATTAGTTCACTTACTTCCCCAAGAAACAGAAGCAGACTCAAGCAATAAAGAGTATACCAATAAAATCCCATTAAAATAAGAAAGAAAATGACCTCATATGGGAGGAGAGAAGGACAAGTATCTACAGGATATTTAGGAAAAACTCATTCTACAATTAGATGCTCTGAGCTTCCTGTAGTCAAAGGCAAAAAGAGAAGTATAAGATATTTCAGATCGTCTGGATAATGGATTGAAAAGGCCGGCAGAGGGTGGCCCCTGTGGCTCAGTGGGTAGGTCACTGACCCCACATACCAAGGGTGGCAGGTTTGAACCCGACCCCGGCCAAACTGCAACAAAAAATAGCCAGGCATTGTGGCAGGTGACTATAGTCCCAGCTACTCAGGAGGCTAAGGCAAGAGAATCACCTAAACCCAAGAGCTGGAGGTTGCTGTGAGCTGTGACTCCAGAGCACTCTACCAAGAGCAGCAAAGTGAGACTCCGTCTCTACTCTGTCTCTAAAAAAAAGAAAAAGAAAGAAAGAAAAGAAAAAGCCTGCAGAGAGTGCGGTTACTGCTCACCATTCTTGATCTCCACTTCCTCCTGAGCACATGGAAAACCACATCTCTCAACCCTCTTGGGGGGTGGGCAGGGTATGAGACAATCTTTGGCCAGTGAATTCTGAGCAGAAAATTCTGGATAGAGGCCACACAAGCCCTGCACCATCTCCGTGAGTCAGATGTGCTGATTCAGGGCCCCACCACATCCAGGCAGCTGGGATCACAAAGAAAATAGCTATTCTGGAGAGTCACCTGACCCATAGAAGACTTTGGATAAGTGAGAGATAAACTTTGTATATTTAGCCAAGGAGATTTCAGAGTTATCTGTTACCAAGCCAGGGGGGAGCCTGCCCCAAGTAGGAGCCACTCTGTTACTCTGCCCTTTAACCAGCATGATAAGGAGCATGTGTTTTTCAAGAGCAATATAGATTCTTTTCTGGAGCTTATGCTTTTTCTTTTCATTTTGGATTAATATGAGGGTACCTATGATTAAGTTACATTGTTTGCATTCGTATGGAGCGAAATTGAGAGGAATTTATTTTATGCATCTTTAAGGAAAGAACAATCTAGTAAAAAAAAAAAGTCTTCAAAAGTGAATCATACTCTGATAAATATCTTGAAATATAAAAAAAAAAGTGAATCATACAAATGGCAGGGACATTTTCTTTTTATATGAACTTTAATTTTGTAAAAACCTAGGCATATTATTACACTGCAATTAGCAGCGGTTCTCAACCTGTGGGTCAAGAGCCCTTTGTAACAATGAAAATACGTCGTGGCATTAGGAAGATTGAGAACCAGTGCTCTAGAGGGTCTAAGGTCATGTGGTCCAGGTACCTCCTGCCAATCTAGAAGGACACAAGGACTGAACAGAGGCAGAGGTCACAGATTCAAGGCCTGTAGCCCAAATCCAAACTGCAGAACCATTTTGCATGGCCTACTGTGTTTTCAAATTATTTATTTATGTGTTTGTTTATTTATTTATTTATTTATTTATTGAGACAAAGTCTCATTCTCACCCTGGGTTAAATGCCATAGGTTAAGTGTCATAGCTCACAGCAACCTCAAACTGCTGAGTTTGAGCAATCCTCTTACCTCAGCCTCCTGAGCAGCTGGGACTACCGGTGCCAGCTAGAACACCCGGCTAGTTTTTCTATTTTTAATAGAGGTAGGGTCTCGCTCTTGCTCAGGCTGGTCTCAAACTCTTCAGCTCAGGCAATCGACCTGCCGTGGCATCCCAGACTGCTAGGATAGCAGGCATGAGTCATCGCACCCAGAAACCCTTAAATTTCCTTTTATCTCAGCATCTTATAATGTTAACATCTTACATAACCATGGTACTTTTAACAAAGAAATAGCATTTGGTATAATACCATTAACTATACTACAAACTTTATCCAGATTGTGCCAGTTTTTTCACTGTGATCCTTCCTCTGCACCGTGATTCACACTAGAACACCGAGTTGCATTTAGACATCATGGCTCCTTAGCCTTCTCTGGTCTGGTCTGTGGCATTGTCTTTAGTGTTTCCTTGTTTTTCTTGACTTTAATACATTTAAATAGTAATGATAATCATTTTTCACAATATTTCTGTTTATTTATTTATTTAGAGACAGCCTCACATTATTGCCCTTGGTGGACTGCCATGGTGTCCTAGCTTACAGAAACCTCAAACTCTTGGGTTCAGGCAATCCTCTTGCCTCAGCCTCCCAAGTAGGTGGGACCACGGGCACTTGCCACAACATCTGGCTAGTTTTTCTATTTTTAGAAAAGGTAGGGTCTCACTGTGCTCAGACTGGTCTTGAACTCTTGAACACAGGTGATCCGCCTGCCTCAGCCTCCCAGAGTGCTAGCATTACTAGTGTGTGCCACTATACCCAGCCTCGTATTTTTTTAACTAGTTGATAATATTAAATAACCAAAGGCATCCAGATAAAAATCTTGATTTCTGTCTTTTCCTTTATAAAACACCTGTTTTGATAATATGGGGTTCACATCCCCAAGTGTCAAAAAGTCAGCCGGAGCTGGGTAGTGGTGGCCCTTCAACTGTAACTTATTCTCCACATCCCCAAAGCCCTCCTCCATCCCACCCAACTCCACTCATTTACCTTACCTGATTGGCCCTTTGGGCCCTTGAGGTTATAACTATAGGCTCAAAGGATCTAGAACACAAGAATAGCCTCAAAGGTATTTGGTGTGAAAGGTCAGGAAACTGAGCCCCAGACCACACCTCTCACCTTAAACCCGCCAGCTCCCTGTTTTACATTTCACATGCTGGGCTTTTGTATGCCAAGTTTCCATCAGGAAACAGAAAGCTCACTGAAGGAAGGAGCCTTGGAGGAAGGTGCAATGTGTGGGGAAAACACAGGTGTTAGTTCAGCACCCTGAATTGCAGGGCCAAGGGGAGGGAGAGGTCACAAAGAGTGCTATCTCGTGTGGAAAGGGCCACCTGTGGGCCCAACAGGAGTATGATCTTCAGCCAGAGGAAGAGGAGGAACCGGGGCAGTAACACATCCACATCGCTTTCCTCTCTCTCCCTTCCCCCCTCAAAGCTGCTTTCCATCAGCTAAACTCAAATGAAAGCCAGAGGGTAAGAGTCCATGGGTTTTGATCTCAGAGGTACTGGAGCATAGACCGAGGAGAGGATTAGGAATGACAAACAGAAGATACCATGGCTTTCAGGTAGAAATCTGGGGGAGAAATAGTACTACTGTTGTTTTATTTATATTTCTATTTTACATAATGACACTCTGCTGTATTTATGGTGTTCATACACAAGAAAGAGAGAGAATGAAAGTGCAAGCAGCAGAGAACTAGTGACACCTGGACTGATTTGTTAGGGCCGCCATGACAAAGTGTCACACGTGGGGTGGCTTAAGAAATTCATCCACTCGTAGTTACGGAGGCCAGAAGTCCAAGACCCAAGGGTCGGCAAGGTCCGCTCCTCCTGAGGACTGTGAGGAGAATCTGCTCCTCGCCTCTCTCTGTGTCGCGTAATTTGTGGCCACCTTTGCTGTTCCTGGGCTTGTAGCAGCATCACTCCAATTGTCACCTCCATCTGCAGGTGGCATTCTCGCCAGGTGTGTGTCTGTCTCTATTCCCAAATTCCCCCCTTTTACAAGGACATCAATCCATCCAAGGACTGGATTAGGGCCCACCCTGATGACCTGACTATTTTGATAATCTGCAAAGACCTTATTTCCAAATAAGGTCACATTCACAGGTGCTGGGAGTTGGGGCTTCATATCTTTGGGAAACATGATTCAACCCATAACAGTAACCTAATCCTTACACCAGTGGTTCCCAGCCAAAGATACATTATCAATTGTGAAATGGGAAGTTTACTACAAAGAGTGAAAGGCTGTCAAAAAATTCACTTTTATTTTCATTCATTTTTTCTCATATTTCTACCTTAACAATAAAATAATAAAAACAGTATTTTTTTGTGTTTTCCAAGTTACTACCATTTCGTTGTATACACAAAAAGACCATTTTGATTTAATATACTATCGTTTTATTTTTTCTATTTTAAAACACTAATATAATTGCTATTTTGGTTTGTTTGTGCACAGAAGTTTAACAAAAGCTCCCAACAAAATAATTGCAATGTTTATAGCCTTTAACAGGTATAATTTATATCTTTAATAGTAGGATGCCTCTGAACATAATGAATATCCTTTTGGAAAAAAATAGATTTGCTATCTGTCAGGGTAGGATCCAGGTTCTTTGGCAGAATCAATGCTGAGCTTTAATGTTTGAAAAGTAAGTTCTACAGATATTATCACAAGCGTGGCCCTCTTGGTCTACGATTAGGATTGGCATTTCAGGACATTTAAAGCTGCTCGAAGTTCTGGTTTTCCTTTTTTAAAAAAGCTAGAAATATTGTGGGACTATGCAAATCCAGAACACCATGGGGATTTTGTTGTAATTGCCTTTTTAATTACTTGTAAGAGATTTCACAAGATTTATGCATAAATAGCTTTGGGTGTTTTCTAAAGGCTTAGCTCCAACATTGTGGCTATTCATTCATCATCCCATGTAGGGCTCTGGCACCATCAGGTCCCAACTCAGTTTTGGAAGAGACGCTAACTCAGTTTTGGAAGAGGTCTATAGTAATGTTCAATAAAATAAGACATTGAACGTAGAAGATCAACTGCGGAAGGCTGAAGACTACAGGTAGGTCCTGGACTAGGGAGGGGGAGGCTCCTGAGCAGCTGTTGGGAATGAATAAGATATACAGAAATTCAGCTCCCCAAAGCAAGCATCAGGATGTAAACTTGGGCTCAGAAATAAGAGATTCAAGCACAAGGTACAAGGTCAGAATTGGACAGGTATTAAGGAAACATCAGGTTGAATCAGCTGCTAACAAAAGGCAGGCCTGTGGGTCACTCCTATCTTAATTTGGGATTGGCTTCAGAGGCCAAGTGTAGCTAAGCCCCCAGAAAAGAGTGGAGTAGAGGCAGTGCAATAGGCCTCGGCCGCCTACGCTGTCATTCTTTGGTTGTTGATTCGAAAATCTCACCGGTACACCCTCCTAAGAATTTGGTTTGAGATACACCTGTCACAAAAACCTAAAGAGAACTTCTACTTAGCCTCAGAAAAATAAATATATTCTTTGGTGATACATTTGAGAAATGTACTGCATTCCTCCTCTTGTGCGTGGCGCTCTTGCACGGACAGAGGGGACTGACAAGTAACCTGCCAGGAAGCACCTGGGGCCATGAGAGCAGGAGAGGCAACAGGACCCAAGGAGGACAGCGGCCGGCCGGCTGAGGAGGCTCAGTCCGCCCCCCACTGGACAGAGAGGCTTTTAGGTGAGGCAGTAATTTCTTCTAAGTCATACATGTCAAGTGATATTTTTATTTTATAAATATTTCTTGACAGTTGAGTAAAAAAATACATTGTGAGAGGGAATCGGTAACAGCAAGGGGCCACCCTGGAATCTGTTGCAGTGATCCCAGCGAGGGGCACTATTTCAATGGATTAGTAGTGAAAGAAAGGTAATTTGTAAGTAGAACCAACAGGACTTGGCTAAGGGTGGGTGGGGGAGAAAAAGAGAATAAAAACTGAATCCAAGTTTTTGGCTTAATCAGTTGGACGAATGGTGATACCACTTTGCAAGATGGAGTGAGGAAGCAGGCCTGAGAGAAATTAATGGCGGGTTCTACTCAGAACATATTAACACTGAGATACTGTACCTCCAAATGGAGCTGAGACACAGTCCCGGCTCGGGAGAGAGGTTAGAGCTAAGGAGAATTGGAAAGTATACCCCCATTTTCTTCCTAGTTCTATTTTCGACCTTGAAATGTCGGTTAAATCTCTCCACTTATCAGTAAAGTTTGTGTTTTTTCACTTTTTTTTATAACAATAAGGTCTTGCTATGTTGTCAGGCTGGACTCAAACTCCTGGGCTTACAGGATCCTGAGTAGCTGAGGCGAGGTGCATGTGCCACCACACCCGCCTAGATGTTTTTAAAATATGTAAAATATTTACTAGTGCTTTAAAATATTTTTTGAAATTCCTTCGCCTAAGATATCTGAAAACGTAAATTGGTAATTTTTGGTTTTTGAAAAAATAAACAGTACAATGAAGAGGAGAGCGTAAACACTTCATTGTTACAGAATTCTAGTTTAAAAAATAAGAAAATTACAAAAATCACCTAGTGCCAATACACATTTCTTATTATGAAATTAACTGCAAATTATTTCACATATGAATTTTTACTTGAACTGAAGGCATATTTTCACTTTAAGACAAAAATAGTTCCTGCCAAAATTAGACAATTATGGGTAGATAGCAGAAAATAAACATTTGAAAACAATTTGGCATATGCCTGTGTCCCAAATTTGCATGAGCTCTGAATATTTCATACCACTTTATGATAAATATGGAGCCCATGTTGAATTATTCTTTCCTTACAAAGGTGCCTCTGCATTTAAGCCCAGATCTGATAAAATATATATGTCCCATGTGTAAGAATGAATATTTATATAAATCACAGTGCGGAGGCTCCGGGAGAGATTACATCATTCTTTTTTCTTTGTTTTGTTTCCTCATGAGATCTTCCTCTAATTGACCACATAGAGATAAGAGTGGCCTGGCTGAGGCTAGCTCCCCAACGGGCCACGATTGATTTCCCCGTCCTGGCTGAGAGGTGGCTGCCCTCTTCCTTCAGCCTGCCTGTTCCTGGACCACGTGTAGAGAATGAGGCCAGTACTGTGGATAATTGAGACCAGCCTTTACAACCCAGAAGTGGAAAGTGGCACCATTTTATTGGTCAGGACTTAGTGAAACATAATAGTCTGGAAAACTAAAAGCCCCTTTGTGCCGGTCAGGAAGATCTTCTACAGTGAGTCTGAAAGAGCATGAAGAATGTTAGGTTTAAGAAACACCCTGAATCCCAGGCACCACCAGTAGCCTGAATGACTCAACTTACCCCACTCTCGACATCAAGCAAATTCTCTCTTCACCTTCTTCTATCACAAGGGAAAGCCACCGCATCTAACATTATGATTGTACGTTCACGGGTCTCTCTTCTTGTAACCAAGGAGATATTTTTTTCTCTTCTTGGTAAAGAAAACAGAGAATCTTTAGAGTAGTACGTCCACATTTAACCCTTCTCTTGCTGTAAAGTGTATTATATGTTTGTCTACTTTCTGAAGAGAAAGTATTACTACATCTAAGGACAATATTCAGAGAATTATTACTTCAGCAGTTTCTGAATTACTTAAGGAATTAACTTCTAATAAACAAATTCTTGAAAACCCAAAGTCCTGGTTTTATATTACTATTTCTTGCATTTTTAAAGTATCGAATCATAACTACACTGGTATCATATGCACTAATGTATCATGAGGTTAGATTGTAGTCCCTATTGTAATCATCAGGATAGATCATCTAGCCGTTCATAAGATTTGCCACCTCACTGGACCTTGAAGTGGCTCAGGGCCCTAAACAGCGCACACAGCTTTTTGGTTTACAGAGTTTTGTCAAGTTGCACTGGCAGAGGCACAGGGGAAAAATAAATGAACGGAACTGGAACTACCTGTCAAAAAATTTTCTTCTATAGACTAACTAAATACTTTTTATACTTGTAGAACTTCTCCTTTATTAAGTGCTTTTTCACAAAAATCTTTTCCAGAACTTGTAGAATTTCTAATGTAACGATTATAATGCAAACAGGTTACCTAGCCACTGAGTAGAAAAGCCTTCTCTGACAGCCCTGGCAGGTAACAGGTGTGCTTCTCTTGAATATTCCCAGTCATAGCAAACTCACTACCCCCTAAGTCTGATACCAAACAGCTAAATCTTAGGATCTTACGTTGAAACAAAAGATGTTTAAACCAAAACCAAACAAAAACACTTCGTTCACAAATTCTCTCTTGACACAAGGTAAAATGATGATTCTGTGGCTGATACTGTAGCACATCTCAGGAGACAAATTTTCTCAGATATTTAAGGAATATGATTAACACTCATCCCTTGGTAAATGCAGCCTTTTCTTTCTTTGCCTTCCTGGTCTAACTCTTTTGTATATTCATTTATGATATTTACTTTTTTAGCTGTATTTCAGTGGGGGGGGGGGGCTAAGCCAACGTATGATTATCACTTTAGGAAATAAGACTATAAAAGTGAACAGCTTTTAAAATAGTTCACAGCAAAGTCAGGCTTTTTTTTTTTTTTCTTTTTTAGTAAACTAGCAATGAAAGAAAGAGAGACATCCACTGGGGAGGGAAGGAAGAAAAAGCGTCTCAGCTTGCTTTCTTAGTGTTTCCCTGGATCATTGATTACTTAGACCTGCTACAGTTTAACATGGAGGAGAGAGCTGGGGAAGAGCCCTGGATTCTGTCCAAGAGACGCGTGAGCTTACTGTCCTACCAAAGTCTCAGAGTAGTCTGGGGTTAGAAAAGGCGAAGAGCCAACTAAGGGGAAGAGCCTTCAATAACCTGAGACTCAGAAAACAAAGGGTTGAATATATTCACATCCACCATGTTGATTTAGAGGTAGAAATAAGGGTGTTGATTAGAGGTAGAAATAAGGATATTTCATTGGACTTTTCAACTTCTATAGACAATGGAAGGTGTTTGTTCGCTTAACTTTCCAAAAAACAACTTCCTGCCAAGCAGTGGGCTGCAACACTTTTACACAATGGTCTGTACTTCCCACACAAGCCACTGAGAAAACCCTGACTTCCGTGGACTGTTTCTGAGGAGTGCCATTATGTTACAGTCAAGAAAAGAGTGGGAGGGAGGAGGGAAACACTGCATTCAATTCTCTTACAATCTATTTTTAACACGCTTGAGAAGGTTTTGAGCTATTAATGTAATGAGGCTAGATTCAAAAACAAAAAAAGACCAGCAGGGCAGCAGAGGCCTGCCTCGGAGTGAGTGGGGCTGCTTTCTTAAGGATGCTGACAGCTGTTTCAGTATCGCAGGAGAGATGTTTACATTGCTCATTAACATACATTTAATTGGAGGGAATCCTGATAAAAAGCAAATGTGTAATGGGAGTGGATTCACTCTTCTCTGACACTGACTTTTCCAGTGTATGGGGGTGTTTCATAATCTCTATTGTCCATCCACTGGGTATCATGGCTTACATGCTCATCAGGGGACATTTCTACAACACACCATGGGGTAGGGGCTGCACTAGGTTCTTTTTCTTCCCAGGAAAAAATAAATCCCAACCACTCAGGAGACTGAGGCAAAAGGATCACTTGATTCCTGGAGTTCAAATCTAGCCTGGCTAACATCTCCAAAAACAAAAAATAAATAAATAGAAAGATAGATATGATCAGCACAGCTATGATTCAGGTTAAGTATTGATTTCTAGAACACTCATAGAACAACTTGACATAGTGTAACATTTAAGGTGAAGATGTACCAGATTTTATGACATTCTAGAAACTCTACAGTAATGTGTTGCTGTTAAATTTCAACAAGACAATACAATCAACAGTCATCACTTAATGTAAAGCTGAAAATCCTTGGAAATTTTTTAATGACTTTTTGCAAGTTCCCCTTCTCTCCATTTTGCAGAAGCTGCCTACTGGCAAGCTAAGTATGTATTAATTAAGAAATTTATAGTAGCAGGAGTAACAATAGTAGTAATAGCAGCAAGAATTTAGTAAGTCTTTACAAGTGACCATCACAACACTGAACCTTTTACAAGTGGCATCTTATTTAATCTATACTTTTCCCATTTACAAGTGATAAAAGGGAAGTTCAGGAAGGTTAGTTAGTTGTCCAGACAGAAAATGGAACAGCCAAAATTCAGTTAAATTCTCCCTTACTCCAAATTCCCACCGTGTGAACCCTGACGCTCTACAGGCAGTAACACCTCATGTTACTTGCACGTTGCAGGGACTGCAGTTTTTACACCTTGAAGGTTTGCGTTCACCTGTGTGGAGAACATCTGGGGTACCACGGCTCCAATGGCATGTACTTACCTGAGGTCTCGAGGTGAAATTTTGCTAATTCTTGCAAAGGTCGCTCATATCTTCATTTTCTGCATTTGAAATACTATAGAAACAAAATGACTGTTGAAAGCTTTACCATATTTTAAGGTGACTTAGTTCATAAAGAAATCCTCAGCTGTCTATTGCATCCCAGACGATTATGTAGCAGTGATGCTAAACCTGCCCCTCCTCCCCCTTGGCAGACATCACTAACCACAGTATCTTGGTCCTTGAACCTTTGACTAGGCCTAGAATCTTTCTCAGCACACAACTACCACCTCATAGTCACTTCCAGTCAAGTAAAATGAAACCTACTTAACATCCTTGAGTTACAATACCAAGTAAAATTCCTTTTGGAATTAAGTCCTTCATAAAATAAGACCCCTAACCCTTCCCATCTGTCCAATATAAGTTTTCTTGCTCTTCTCTCTCCCTTTCCCAAATCTACCCTTTCTTCCAAGCCCACCTCAGTCTTTGCCTCAATTGTAAATTCTTCCCTAAAATAGTTGGGTCCACAATGAATATTCATTTTGTGAGATCACATTCTACACATAATTAATAACATATTTTAATTCTTAATCTGTTCTCCTTTGGGTTGTGAGTTATGGCTTTGTCTCCTCAAACTGACAGGTGTCCATTCTCTGATTATAAGATAGTCCTCTCATCACAAAGCCGAAAGCAATACAGGGACTCAACAGCTGCTATAGGTGATTTGCTTAATTACACTGGTACACTCAGAAGGAAATCTAAGCTAAAGTGTCATTGTAGCCCTTGACTAGACAGCTATGTCCACCTTGAGTTACTCCTTTGAAAGCCTCAAAATATTTCTCAAAAAGAAGTTCACAGACTTCATGTTGTGATAAAACCTCTGTGTAGGAATTCATCATTCTGTAACAATTATATCCTTAAGTCATAATTATTTTTCACCTAGAGATAAACCATAAATACATATTTTACAGAACTCCAGCCTGGGATTATGATTTTTCCAGTTCAGAATGGAGAATCACTCATGGAAGAACCAATCTTGATATAAATGGAGAAACACCAGGGCTAATTTTATTAAGATCAGTGTTAAGGTTGGGTAAGAAAGCTGAAAGAAGAGATCTAAATCCAAAAGCAGAACAAATAAGGAATTACAGAGACCCTGGGAGACACTGCCAAGAGGCACACATCAGCAAACATGGATGCCTGGAACTGTGATCAATTTTATATTAACATCTCCATAATCTGAAAACTTAGAACTTGTTTTGGAACTTCTTCTGTCACCAAATGAAAGTTTGTAATTAAGGAAACATGTGCTGAGATCCTGGCATTTGAAATACACTATGTGAATTCAAATCTCACTTTTCAACACCTGTCATTTCTACTCTGTATACGTTGTAGAACTCTCCTTATAAATCCAGGATCTTCTGAAGTATAGAAGGGCCATCCTATCAGCTCATGTCATTTATTTACATAATAATTTCAAGATGATCATTTTTCTTCCTAAACACATGGCATATTCTTTCCTAAATTTTAACTCTTTTACAAATCAAACCCAGGCATTGAGGCCCATAGAGAATCATCTACTCTAGATATACAAACAAATAAATAAAAGGGGATGCCTGGTAAAAAAGACCCTGCTGACCATGTGTAAATAGGAGCCAATGCTGTTTAATACTCACTAAACATTAAATATACTCCAAAACTTGTTCATGGCTCTCTATGTCATGTACTTTCTATTTCTCTTCTGAGAAATCTCCGGTATCTTCCAAATTTTTCATGGATATCATCTTATTGGGCATTCTGCAACTTTATACGTATATTGGGGGTAGAGGGAGATTGGAATAAAAAGAACCAAAATATTAATAGTTATTAATTCTGAGTGGCAAATGTACTGTGACATTTATTTTTGTGTGTGTTTTACAAATTTTTCAACAATTAGAATATGCTATTTTTATACTTGGAAAAAGAAAGTTAATTTAAAAAATATTCTCACTCCTCACTGTCTGAGGCTGAGCTCTTCACAGATACCACTGCCCTGTAATGGACCATTGTAAGATTACCTGGGATTTGTCAAAATAGTATCTACCATTCCTTGTCATGACAGTAAAGAAAAATGAAATGATGCTGGTCCCATCAGAAGAAATAGAGCACTCAGAACTTTAACAACAACACACACACTGTCTCTCTCTCTCCCACACATACACAATTTCTTCTTTAAATCTGGAATTAGAGCCGGGCACAGTGCTGTAATCCCAGCACTTGGGAGGCCAAGGCGGGTGGATTGCCTAAGCTCACAGGTTCAAGACCAGCCTGAGCCACAGCAAGACCCCATCTCTTAATAAATAAATAAATAAATAAATAAATAAATAAATCTGAAATTAGAATTTCGTACATAGTTACCATTCAATAAAAAAAAAAAAAAGAATTTCATTGTGGGAGACAATCAAGTATTTTTTTAAACCCTCTTTTAGAGGCCCAAGATGGTGAACCAGAAGCAGCCTACACAATGCTGCTCTTGCAGAGGATCAAAAAGTAGTGAATAGATACTCATCTTTGAATTGATCAACAGAGTGATAGCACTGGGACTCCGCAGAGAGGAGACCAGTAAAGAAGACAGCAGTGGGGTGAACTAGCTGTTCCATAGGACCAAGGATGATTAGGGAGCATTCACACAGAATCTCGGGCTCTGGCTTCCCCTGAGGACACTGTGACCTGAGCAGTGTGAGGTCCCCACTATAGCAGGCTCCAGACTGACAGAGGACTGCCTGGAAGCTGTGCAGCTTCAGGGTTCTGGAGAGAGCTGAGGGCTGCCTGTGGCCCCTGGGGGCTCTAGCTGGCATCAACCTCAGAACATTACTTTTGCCCATGGGTCAGATCTGTGACTGCTGCCTCCCCTTACTGCTGTCAGGTGGGGTGGAGGGGGAATCCTAGGACTTGTGTGTGCCACCTGGGCAGTTGATGAGCACCACTGCCACTGCTGCTGCCAGGTGTCCTGGTAGGAGAAATGACAGGCCTAGCACTAACTACTGTGCCATGGACAATGCCACACAACTGCACTTCCAGCAGGCTAGGTAGAGCACGTGCCTGTGGCCCTTGGCATCCACTGCCCAGTGTCAGGATGGCGGGCTACAGCTGCCACCACTGCCTGGAAGGCTCCAAACAGGACAAAAGCCAGCACGGCCACCATCTTTATATCCAGGCAGCTGCATGCCACAGACCCAAGCCATTTTGCATAGATGCCCTGGGTGCCACCCTCTGCATATGCCCTGCTCTGTGGCTATCCCAGCCCATAATGCATGAGCACTGTGCCCTGAAATCCTGCTTCATCCCTTGGGGGTACCTTGGAGGTCCACTCTATTCCAGAACCCAGCTCTACCCTGCATCTGAGCTCTGATCTGCTGGCCTAGTCTACAACAGGGACTGACTTCACCCTATGCTCCATGGGCCTACAAGGCCACTAAGCCCTATACACCTGCTATGCTTTGTTCCACACCCTCTGTGTTCCTCACCCCAAACATGCAACTGATACCTCAGCCACCTAGGCCCAAATGTGTGCATACCAAAGCCCAGTGGCCCATCTTCAGGGCACATGTCCTGTTCTGCCAGCTAATGACTCTTTGTGTCCCAGCTGCACTGGCCTGGTGATAACCACAGGGGAACTGGAGAGACACAGCAGAGAGATATAGTTAAAGGCTTACAGTCCACACATCACTCTTCTGCCTAATCAAGCTTCCAGGGACACATCCCTATCTTCACTGAGCAACAGAAATGCCAGCAGAGGAAAACAGTTGAATCATATCTACGATCTGTTTTGAGCTGAGAGAAAAGCAACCAGCATAAAAACACTGGCAACATGAAAAAACTGGCCATCTCAATACCCACAAAGGATCGCAATAGCTTTCTAGCAATGAACCCCAACCAAAAGGAAATTGTTGAAATGACAGATACGGAATTCAGATTACAGATGACAAAAAGAATAGAACTGAGAGGATGGTAGAAAATCATCTCAAAAAAAGAAATCATTCAAGACATGAGTAAAAAATTCTCTAAAGAGATAGGTAACATTAGAAAAGAGATACCTTTGAGGAAATTAGTCAAAGTAGATAAGTTCAAAATGTAGCGGAAAGCTTTAACAACAGTCTAGACCAACAGGAGAAAAAAATTCAAAGCCTGAAGACAAGGATTTTGAGGTTAGTAAAAAAATGTAGAAAAAGAACAAAGAAGAATGAGCAATCCCTATGAGAAATACGGGATTATATAAAATGAGGAAATGTTAATCATAGGTATTGGGCGTTGCCTGTGGCTCAAAGGAGCACAGCTCTGGCCCCATATACCAAACCCAGCCCCAGCCAGAAACTAAAAAAAAAAAACAAACATAAGTATTGCGGTATTGCTGAGGGAAAATTAGAAAAAGCAATAAACAGGGAAAACCTATATGAAAGAATAATAGAGGAAAACTTCCTTGGTATTGCTAGAAGTGTACAGTGTACATATCAAGATACAAGATGATCATTGAACAGATGGAAGATTCGTAGCAAATAGAACATCACCAAGACATATAGTCACAAACCTGACCAAAGTTAAAGTTAAGGAGAAAAGCCTACCAACTGTGAGATGAAAGGAACAAGTTATTCAAACAGGAAAACCCATCAGACTAACAGCAGACATCTCAGCAGAGACTCTTCAAGTCAGAAGAGATTAGGGTCCTATTTTTATTTTTAGTCTTGTTACATAGAAAAATGGATGGTTAAAAATTTTTTATCCTGAAAAACTAAGTTTCATAAATAAAGTAGAAATAGTCTTTCCCAGATAAGCAAATATTAAGGGAATATGTCACCATTAAATCTGTCCTATAGGAAATGCTTATTCTATACATGAAAAAGAACAATAGACACCCACCAATATAAAAACAGCCAAAAGTTAAAGCTCACAACTCTTACAAAACTGTATGTAACACGAGGAAGAAAACAAAACAAAACAAGTCATTCACTATGCTGAATAGAACAGTATTCACATACCAACAATGAACAGAAAGAGTCTTAATGCTCCATTAAAAGATAAAGACTGGATGAACAAATTAAAAAACTCACTCCAAGTATCTACTGGTTCCAAGAAACCTATTTAACTACCGAGGATCCACATAGATTCAAGGTAAAGTGATGGAAACAAATATTCCACATGAATGGAAATCAAAAGCAAGCAGGAGTAGCTATTTTTATATTAGATAAAATAGTCTTTAAATCAATAATGATAAAACAGACAATGATGGTCATTATGTAATGATAAATGAAGCAATTCTGCAAGAAGCTATACTAATCCTAAATACATATGCACCTAACACTAATATAGGAGCTCCCGGATTCACACATCAAATATCAGTAGATCTAAGTAAGGAAATAAACAGCAGCATCATGATTGCTGGAGACTTCAAAATTCCACTAACAGAACTGAACAGATCATATAGTCAGAAGATCAACCAAGAAACACTGGACTTAAACAGGACTCTAGAGCAAATAGACCTAAAGACTTCTACAGAACATTCTACCCCCAAACTACCAAACACACTTTCTTCTCATCAGCACATGTGACATTTTCCAACATAGAGCATATGTTAGCCCATAGAACAAGACTCAGAAAATTCAAAAAAGTCAGAAATCATTCCATGCTACCTTCTCAAATCACAATGAAACAAAAGTAGAAATCAACTCCAAGAGGTATTCTCAAATCTACACAAAGTCATGGAAATTATACAACCTGACACTGAATAATCCTTGGGTCACTGATGAAATTAAGATGAAAATCAAGATTTTTCAAGCTAAATGACAATCATGACATAATCATATGAAATCTATGTGATACAGAAAAAGCAGTGTTAAGAGGGAAGTCCTTTGCCGTAAATGCTTATATCAGAAAATTAAGAAAGATCACTAATTAACAACCTAATTTCATACCTTAAGAAACCAGAAGAATAACAAACTAAATTTAAATGTAGCAGAAGAGAAAAAATAACAAATCTCAGTACAGAGCTAAACAAATTGGAAACAACAATGAAAATACAAAGGATTAACAAAACAAAAGCTGGTTCTTTGAAAGGGTAAAGAAAATCAGTACACCTCTAGCTAGACTAACATTAACCAGAAACAAAAGAAAAGGACCCAAATAAACTCAATCCTAAGTGAAAAAGGAGACATTACAACTGATACTACAGAAATACAAAATATCATCCATGACAACTATGAAAACCTCTCTGCAAACAAGCTAGAAAATCTAATGTCAACTGATAAATTTTTGGAAACACACAACCACTTAAACTTGAATCAGAAAGAAACAGAAGCCAGTTGTGGTAGCCTGTCCTCTTAGCACTTTGGGAGGCCAAGGCAGATGGATTGCTTGAGCTGAGAAGTTCGAGATAAGTCTGAACAAGAGTGACACCCCATCTCTGAAAATAACTGGGCATTAAAACAAGTACCTTTAGTCCCAGCTACTCACAAGACTGAGGCAAAAGAATTGCTTGAGCCCAAAAGTTTGAGATGGCTGGGAGCTATGACATCACAGCACTCTGCCGAGGGCAAAAAAGTATGACTCTCCCCCCCTCAAAAAAAAGAAAAGAAAAGAAAAGAAACAAACAAATAGAAATCATAAATAAACAAGTAACAGGTAATAAGATTGAAATAGTAAGAAAAACTCTCCCCACAGAAAAGAATCCCAGACCAGCCAGATTCACAGCCAAATTCTACCAAACCTACAAAAAAGAACTGGCAGCTATCAAGAAGGAGGGAATCCTTCCTAATTTGTGATGAAGCCAGTATCACACTGATACCATAGCTAGGAAAGGGCAAAACAAAGAAAGAAAACTACAGATCACTATCTCTTATAAACATGCATGCAAAAATCCTAAACACAGTACTAGCAAACCGAATTCAACAGCACATCAAAGAGGTAATCCACCATGAGCAGGTATCATGCATCCACCTGATGCAAGGATAGTTAGATAGACACAAATCAGTAAATGTGATTCATGATATAAACAGAAGCAAAAGCAAAGACAATATGATTATCTGATATAGAAAAAGCATCTGATAAAATCTAACACCTGTTCCTGATTAAAAAAAAAAAGTATAGAAGGAACATAACTCAAAATAATAAAAACTATGTATGACAAATTCACTGTGAACATTATACTAAATGAAGAAAAGCTAATAAGAACTGAAACAAGAAAAAGAAGGCCACTGTTACCACTTCTATTCAACAAGGAAGTCTTAGCCAGGGCAATCAAGTAAGGGAAAGAAATAAAGGGCTTCCCTGTCAAGAAAGAGGTAAAATTATCCCTGTTTGCCAATGATGTGATCTTATACCTAGAAAACCTCTAAAATTTTACCAAAGACTCCTATAACTGATAAATAAATTAAGTCTCAGATTCCAAAATTAATGTATTGTCCCAGTAGCATTTCTATATACTAATAATAGACAAACCGAGAGTCAAATCAAGGACTCAATACCATTCATAATAGCTGAAAAATAATAATAAGAATAAGAATAATAAAGTACCTAGGACTATACCTACCTAAGGATATGAATGTTCTCGGTAAGGAAAGCTATAAAAAACTGATGAAAGAAATCAGAGATGACACAAACATAAAAAAACATCTCATGCTCATGGATTGAAAGAATCAACAATGTTCAAATGTCTCCATTCCCCAAAGTGATTTATAGGTTCAACACAATTCCCATCAAAATTCCAATATCATTTCTCACAGATCTAGAAAAAATAATCCTAAACATTACATGGAACCAAAAAGAGCCCGAACAGACAAAGCAATCCTAAACAAACAAATTATAGTGCAAACCTATAGTAACCAAAATAACATGGTATTGGTATAAAAGTGGAGATGCTAACCAATGGCATAAAATAAAGAACCTGCAAATAAAACTATTTACCCAGGACCATCTGATCTTTGACAAAGCAAACAATATACACTGGGAAAAGGACAGCCTATTTAATAAATAGTGATGGGAAAAACTGAAAACCACATGCAGAAGAATGAAACTAAATCTCTATTTCTCACCACATACACAAATTAACACAAAAAGACCTGAAACCATAAAAATTCTAGAAGAAAACGTAAGAAAAATTATTGTAGATATTGAACTAGGCAAAGAATTTATGTGTAAGATCCCAAAATCTAATACAAAAACTATAAAAATGAATAACTGGGACTTGACTAAATTAACAAGTTTCTGCACGGGAAATAATCAACAGAGTACACAGACAATGGGAGAAAATATTCACAAACTATACATCCAACAAAAGGGCTGATATCCAATCAAAATCTACGAAGAACTCAAATAACTCAGCAAGAAAAAAATAAATAACTTCATCAAAAACTGGGCACAAGACATGAATAGATTCTTCTCAAAAGAAGATAGATAAGTGGTCAACAAACATATTTTTAAAATGTTCAACATCACTAATTATCAGGAAAATGCAAATTAAAACAACAATGAGAAACTATTACCCTAAATGACCATAATTAAAAAGTAAAAAACAAACAAACAAAAAAACAACAGATGTTGGTGCAGTTCTAGTGATAACGGAATGTTTATACATTGTTGGTTGGAATGTAAAACTTGTACAACCACAATGGAAAGCAGCGTGGCCATTCCTCAGAGAACTCAAGTAGACCTACTGTTCAATCCAGCAGTCCCACTACTGGGTATCTACCCAAAGGAAAAGAAGTCATTTTATTAAAATGACCTTTGTACCTAAATGTTCTTGACCACATAATTCACAATAGCAAAGATGTCGAATCAGTCTAAGTGCCCATCAGCTCATGAGTGGGTAAAGAAAATGTGGTGTGTAGCTATACACCATGGAGTACTCAGCCATAAAAAGGAATGCAATAATGTCTTTTGCAGCAACTTTTTTGAAACTGGAGACCAACATCCTAAGTGAAATATCTCAGGAATAGAAAAACAGATACCATATGTTCTCACCTATAAGTGGAAGCTAAATGAAGGATATATATGATCATGAACAGCAGTTATGGACATTGGAGGAGGGTGGGCTAGATAAAGGATAAAACTCTACCTATTGAGTACAATGTACCCTATTCTGACGGACAGGTACACTGAAAGCCTTGACTTCAACATGATATAATTTATCCACAACACAAAAAAACACTAAATTACTAGAAATTTTAAAAAGTTTTTAAAAACAAAATTGGTGGAAATTAGTGATTCATTCAGGAAACAGTGAAAGAATGAAGCATCAAAAGATTATTCCAGAATTCTAAGTTTGAAAAAATGGGAAGAATTAGGTTGTATTACTTTTGTCCTTCACGTAGATATACTCATATATTTAACCAATCTTAGTTCTCAGAATAATACTTTTTAGACTTCTTTGACTTTTCACACATTATTTTCTCAAACAAGCCTACACATGTTTCTCCAGGAAAACTTCTATTCATCCTACAAAACCCTGATTAAGCATATCTTCTTCATACATATTTTTTTCCTAAATCAGTTGTTCTGACTTTATTATGCATTAGAATCACCTGGAGGATTTGTTAAGACAAGATGGCTGGCCCCTAGTCCCAGAGTTTCTTATTCACTAGGTCTATGATGAGGCTGGAAAATGTGATTTCTAATTCATTCCCAGGTACTTCTGATACTGCTAGTCTGGAAACCACACTCTGAGAATCATTGTCCTAAACTCTAGCTGGAATAATAATTTATTTTTCTATATCATCTTAGTGGTCATATGTGATTTATTTGCTGTATCACAATTTATGTTTTGACTCCAATTACACTTTTTTTTCCTCCTTCCATTGTCACAATTCCTAATACAGTAACTGGAATATGAAAATCATTCAACAAACATTGCTTGATCGAATAAAAATTTTTAAACCTTCTTTTAACACATTATCACACTGATTGCCCCTTTTCATTTTATAATTTTCTTCTTTTCTTTCATTTAAAAACTTTTAATACATTTCCTCTATTTACTTTTGATAGAAGAGAAATATTACAATATCTTAAATTCACTTGACCAATATTTGGTCATATTTGACCATATCAAAACATGACAATATTTTCATAAATTTAACAAAAGCAGCTATGTTTTCCAATCTTTTCGTAGCATCACATAGAAGTTGGAAAGAGAGAAAGTTGAATAGGTAGTAGATGTGTAAATAGATCTCCTACATCAATTTGCAGGTTTTATCTAATGAAGATGAAAAAAATGAACAAAATTAATTTTACCTTGGAAATATGTAAAAGCAATACTTATAAAGCTTACTCTCTTGTTCACAAAGCTCCACAATGCTTGAAATAGCACTGTGCAAATTCTAATTTTAAAAAGTTCTCTGAGACCCTGTAAAATATTTTAATAATTTTAGATCATTCATAATTTGTGTTAATTTTACTAATATAGACACTTTTGACAAAAAGTAATCTTCCTTTGAAACAACAAAAATCAAAAAAAGCATCATTTTTATTTTACTGCTGACTTGATCCCTTTCTGTGCGTGCCACAATATATACACACATATGCAAATCTAAAACTCCTAAGACCTCAGGTCAGGCAAAAGAATGTTGATCTCATTTGCCCAAAGAATTCCTTCCAGTTCTCTTTGCCTCATTGCCTGTCGCACAGATGAGTTTATAATTTCTCCCTTAGCAACAGAAACTAACTGTAGCTTTCCGAGTGATCACAGTAATCCCCCAGGGCCATTACTTATATATACTTTTTAATTTCATGCTGTCACTGCAAGGAGTTTTCTTCTCTAGTACGCTGAACTTTTGACAGTCCATATGGTCTTAACAAATTTTCCAGGTGCTGAATACCTCCCAACCTGTATTTTTGGCAGCCTACAGGGATATTTAAGTCTGCTTTTGTCATTCCTTCTAACGCTGCTTACAGTGGGGTTTTTTTGAAGGTGAAAGTTTGAGGTGGTTGGTGGAAATAATTGAGCTTTAAATGCCTGTATGATCAGGGCAAATACATTGTCAAGGAAAATTCACTTCTGAGAGAGAAAAGCGGAAGCCATTCACTTAATCTTTTGGGAGAACTATTATGGAAATAGGTGTTTGAGATGTTGTTCTTTGTACTTTAAGACTGCAGGGACAAATTTTCTTTTATCCACTGTAAAAAGTAGTGTGCAATGCTTTCTGCAGCCAGCTCATAAATGTGAATAAATTTAAGATGCACACCAAATAGATCCAATCGTCAACCTTGCTGATTGTAGGATTTCAAATTAATTTTACACTATCGGTGAGGGGAAAATGCAGGTTCCCTTCCACATAGCAGAAACACAGTGCTAGCCTGGTACTCAGCAAAATTGTGACGTAGTAGGTGAGACAGGTACCAAGGTAACTCTGGGGTGGGGTAGAGGAGTGTCCAGCACTTTCTTGCCCTGAAACAGGAGACCCCGATTACTTTAAAGCAGCTTTGGCTGTTCTATAGTGCCCTTTAGCTAATTATAATAACTAAAATCCCTGCCTAGTGAAAAACTGTAACGTCATTAACTTAACATGGGTTGCTTAACAGCATAGGATGGTGATACTGCATTTACCTGTGATTCCCTGAGAAAAAGCAAAGATACAATGTAAAAACTTCTCATCTGGAAGAGATTTAAGGTAACACCACAGGGTGGGCAGATGAGGATTTTGCTAGAAGAAGGAATTCTTGTGCTGCCAGGAACAAGTGCCCTGTTAAGTGACCTCTGATACACCTCCTTAACTCTTCAAGCTGGTTTTGTCTGAGTCATTCTTTGGTGTCTTGGTTCTCTCTCAGTTCTGGAGATGGTTTTTCTATACTATTTCAGGATTTTCATGAAATAATCAGCATATATGTGTTTATTGCCTGCCTAAAAGGAAACAATGGCTGATCAGTTAAGGATAGTAGATGAATGAATGATTATTAAGACCGCATAGACAGGAAGAAAGTACAATAGAACCTCTGAGTTGACCACCCACAGGGCTGTAACACACTGATCAACATACGGAGGTGGTCAACACGAGGAATTAGGCCTGCTGTGCTGATATGTACAAGGGGTGCATGTCCAGTCTGTGAAAATTAAGTCAACTTAAGGTGGTCAATGAGGGAGGTGATCAATAATGGAGGTTCTACCGTATTTAAAAATCTTAAACTATATTGAGAAGTCAGTGTGTATATATATTCCTTTTTCCTCAGTTTATTATTTTGCTCAATTTATTCCTCCACAACTTTACATATCCAGTCCACAAAATCCTAGGAATTAGGTATTATTAACATTTGGTTTTCTAAAACCATATCCTTAAGGATTTATGCTATTTTCGCCCAATTTGAAAACTATGCACACTTTGGCATTTTTCAGAATGGAGGCTTAGAAATTGACCTCCTTTCCTTGCTTGTGTCCATGATTGTGTGAGTCAGTCTGCGTGGGAGACAGAGTTCCACCTTCTGACAGGCACCCTCAAACTATGGCCCCCGGGCCACATGCGGCCCACCTAGGACATTTATCCAGCCCACCGAGTATTTTTCACACTGCTGCCTGTCCTGCTTAGCAGCCGACTCGTCCTGGGGCCCGCAGTCCAGCCCTCCAATGGTCTAAGGGATAGTGAACTGGCCCCCTATTTAAAAAGTTTGAGAAAGATAAATACTTGTACTCCTAGGCCCGGGTAGCTAGGGGACAGGCTCATGTGCTAAGCTCAGCTAACCTGGTGGTCTACCTGGGATTTGGAGTCTGGCATGAGGATTCAGAAGAGAGACAGTTTATAATTTGTTTCTGGCACTGGTGGCATCCAGTACCTCGTTTCCAGTGATGATGTAGGTAACAGAATCAAGACTCTAAGAGTCCAGGAGTGGTATTATCAGTGCACAATTATAAGCAAAATCATGGTGTGATTTGGGTGAGTCTATAACTGTAACTTGAGCCTAACTTAGTGCCTGGTTCTCCAACCTTTCCATTAATTCTGTGATCTGACAAGGCCCATCTAGAAAACATCTTTTTAATTTTAATTAAGCACACTTGGTCTCTATCTTATACACTTATGGATTGCCAGTACTAAAGGAAAGTTATCTACTTACCCCTCTACCACATTATTTCTCTATACCCTGTTTTTATTGGCAGTAATTATAGTGATAACAGTTTCTCCCAACTTTCCTTGGAGCTAGAGTGGTTCGTACAACTCAGTTCTGGCTTATGAGACGTGAGTAGAAATAATGGGCACAACTTCTGTGTCACGGTATTAGTAGAAAGAAGCATTCTCTCCCCCTGTGCCCCTTACTTCTAGCTGGAAGGCAGACTTAATAGTGGGGCTGATGCAGCTATTTGAGAGCATGATATGGAAGCCACAAGTTGAGAGTAGCACAGCAACAGTGCAGAAGTGTGGGTCCCGGATGAAGTGCAGGCTTCAGCCCTGGTAAAGTCTTGATAAATAAATGAACTGCTGTGTTTTTTATGCCATTGTTATTCTGGACTTTTTCATAGGCCCAAACCTGCATTCTAGCTAATGTGGCCATAAGCATTTTCAACTACGTTACTCAACTGCTTCCAGTCATCCTTAATCTTGGATTCCCTTGAAGCTTTCTTATGAGAAAAGGCACATTGCTTCATGTGCCTCCCACGATGAGCTTTTTAAAATTCAGTCACTTTGTCAGCCAAATATAATACCTACTCAGCAGTAACCGAAGTGAGAAAAAAACTACAGGGAGTGGCCTGGCCACTTGGGACGCGCTGGCAGAAATGGAAGTGCCTCAGAGTTGTGTGAGGAGACAGCAGATTCTAACAAGCGTGGAAAGGTCAGGCCTTAGATTTATACATGTGCGTTGCTGGAAAAGTGGTATGTGGCCTTTCAGTAGGGCTTAAATAATATTTTCCTGCTGGTTTTCATTCGGAGGTTCATGCCATACCACCTAAATAGAAGAACAAATAAAGGAAAACAGCTGTGTTTAGATTTGTGATATACTTTTGTTATTGACAAAACTGCAGTTGAGGTTATTTTTTATTTATCTCACTGAACAAATGTTCCAAAAGGAGGTCTCCGTTTTTCCAATTAAACATAATCTCTATTTCATAATTTAAAGTTAACAAGTCAAATGCAATTCGGTTATGAAAATATTTCTTTTCTCAGCTTACAGTTGACCAGTCCCAAGTGCATACAATGCAAGTGCAGAGAAGCAAGTGGCTTTGCTAAACCTTTTGGTATGTGGAGAAACTGTTACAGCCCTGATGCTAAGGGACTTCAATCACATCTACATCAGAATGAAACCTGCTGACTGCAGTAAATTACTGTGTATGTAAGAGCCTTGACTTGACCCAAAGTGCTTCATAATGGGTGATTTCTGTGTCTTAAATCTCTGTTTTCTTTGGAGCAAAAAGGAAAATCTGGAATCTTTTCCCATGTGTGGCTCGTGTTTTATGGCTAAGGGGGAAAAAAGAGAGAGAGAGAAATCCTATTTTTGCATTGTTGAGAGAATGTAAAAGTTTACTGCTCCCAGGAAGCAAGGTTGAGTCATTAGCAATTACAAGCATTAAATAAAATTACTACGACTGTTAATTTTCTTTTTCTACCTAAACCACTGGAGCACTTTGAGTACAGTTGAAATTATAAATAAATAACTAAGACGCACATATGACATATCATAAAGTCATCTTCTTGAACCATATCAGTTTCCTCCCATTTGTATCAGGAGGCCCAGGGCTCTGATAGCATCTTCCTGTTCTGATACTCATCAGGACAACTCTCTCTCCATAACATCAAATGACTAGCTAGAGCTCAGCTGCCAGAGATGATTGCTTTAAAGTTCTTATAACATCAGCCTAAGGCAGCCTAAGACACAAGGAAGGAGGCAAATCACAGGCCTTTGAACACCACCAAGCAAACCATGGCCAAGTCCATCCATGTTTCACAAAGAACTTGTAATCTTTGGATGCCAGGTTTCTTCTACCACATGAATTCCATAATGGCCAGAAATTCCATTAGCACTAAATACCCACTGAGCTCTAAGCCAAGAAGAGAAACGAAATCCCACCTACACAATGTCAAGACAGTCATTGATTCAGTTTGTTTTAAAACTATTTACAGAGCACTTTCTATAAGCCAGGCAATAGCATAGGTGACAAGGATGTAGCAGTGACCAAGGCCAATTCCTTAAGTCTACATGTTACACTCTAGTGGTGACTTTGGACCCTGTGCCACACCATTCAATGGATAAAGAGTATTATAAAGACATAATGCTTGGTAGACAGGTAGATACTAAAAGTTCGAAGGCCTGAGTTTGAATTCTAATGTCACCATGCCCTTACATTTTACTTAAAATCCCAGTGCCTAAATGTCTTCATCTGTACACTAGAAATAATAATAGTACCTGACTTATGGACCTGTTGTGAAGAGTAAATGAGAAAACGTATTTACATCACCTAAAGTGAACCCTGATATATAGTAAATAACAACTGTAAGCTACAGTGATTTTTTTTTTAAGTTGCAGAGTTCTTTGAAAGCACAAAAGTGAGAAACTTTGCCACACATGAGTGTTATAGGAACACTCCCTGGAGAGAAGATGCCAGGAAAAGGAGAGGGAGGTTCCCCATGGAGGAAATAATAGTAAAAGGCATGGGGAGGGGAATCGCATGGGGAGCACCATGGCAATGCCAATATATAAATCCAGAGAATGTTCCTAAAAGTTCAGTCTAACTGTTTGCTGGTTGTGTGTATTAAAATCTAGATGAAACCCCTAGATATTACCTGGATATTTTGATACCACAGAGACAGCGGGGGTAGGAACAGATGCAGATAGTGCAGGGCCTGTAAGCAACAGAATCCACTGACACACTCCATGACATTCAGAGATCACACTTCCTTGGTGAGGACCAGGGATGGGAGGGGGGCAAAAGCAGAAACAGAGGACTGTGGTGGACATTTAGGCAAAAAGAGAACTTAAAATCAGGGTAGAGACTGCAAAACTAGAAAACAGAGGGTGGATTCAAAATATATTTTCGGGGGTGGAAGGATGGAGGGACGGTGATTGGTGGAATCACATCTATGGTTTAACTTACAAGGGTGCAAGTGAATCTTTCTAAAAGTAGAACTTAAACGTCTTAACACAATAACTAAGAAAATGACATGAAGGTTATGTTAATCAGTTTGATGAAAATATTTCAAATTGTATATGAAAACACCACTCTGTACTCCATGATTGCATTAGTGTACACAGCTATCATTTAATAATAAAAAAAGATAAATAAATAAACATATATATATTTTAGACATAAAGTCATCAAGAATTGATATTTGATTTACGTGGAGTAAAGGAGAAGATAGTAAAAATTAGTCCCAGATTTTAGATTTGAGAAATTAAGGAACTGAATGTTTATTTAAGCAAAAAAAAAAAAAAATTCCTGAAGGAAGAATAGATTTCAAGGAAAAATCATGAGTTCAGTTTTTGAACTATTTAATTTGAGATCCCTATAAGACACCCAAACAGAGATGTCAAATGAGCACTTAAATATCTGGGTGAGGTTCTCAGGAGAGAAGTTGGGGATATAATCTCAAACACACACATGATATGTGAGTCCTTGGAGTGGAATAAAGTTGCCCAAGAAAACAAGAGAAGAGGGTCCTAGGCTGTGGCCATAAGGAGCTTCAGAACTTAAAGCTTAAAAAGAAGGAGGAATTGCCACAGGAAAATGAGAAGCAGCCAGAGGTGACATAAAAATAAGGAAATTTTAGTTTCACAAATGGCAAGGGGAAAAAGCATGTTTACCAAGAAGGAGGAGCTGCTAAAACATACCAAGAGAGTTCAGGTAAGGTGAAAATGTAATATTATCCTTTGAAGTCTTTAGGTCCCTGGTGGTCTTGACAGGAGCCAACCAGTGAAGTGGTGTGGGTGGAAGCAGATTGTGTAGAAATGAAAAGTCTGTGGGAGATGGGAAAGTTTGGCTGTGAAGTGTAGGGGCCGGCCGGGGCAACAGCTGGAAGGTCTTAGAGGACCCTGGGAGGACTTGGGTGATTATTCTTAAGATAGAAAAGACTAGAGTATGTTCACAGGCCTAGATCCAGAAGTGGGAGGCAAATGTTGGGATCCTGTCCGGGCTTTCAGAACGTTGCTCAGCCATCCCTGCTTCTGAGGAACCTTTCCTGATAACCTGAACCAAGTTAGGTGATATACCTCTAAAAAATGTCTGCAGACCCCCCAGAAACCACTTGTCACCCTGTAACTGTTGGTGTACTTGTTTTTTTCCTCACTAAAATAGAATCCACTTACATGTAGGGAATACTTACCTAGTACAATGCCTGTTATGTTCAATTCACTAGTTGAACAATGAAATCTAGCCCCATGAGTAAAATCAGTTTCATTTATTTGTTAAACACAAATGTCCAATTTTTCTATTTTTTCAAGGGCTGGCCAGAGACAGATTATTAGCTTTTTAAAAAGGCCCACATAAAGAAAATTCCAACCTGTGCTTGAATTTAACTTACTAAAATGTGGTAGAACAGATAAGGCTATATAGATTTCTTATATAAATGACTTTTCTCCTCTAACTTTCCTATAAATACCATATTTTATGGATTTCTCTATCCTCACTGGGTCCAGAAAGGTAATAAACATAATCTAGAGAGTTCCATCAATATTTGTTGATTAGCCTTTATATTTTACCTGCATGAAAGTTTACAAACACAAAGCAAACCTTAATCCCTGTTTGGCGCTGGCTGAGCAGCTGTGACCCATCCATTTAAAAAAGACTGTTCACACAAAATCGCAGGTAAGTGAATCATGGCAAATAAGACCATCCACTTGCCACATAAAATAGATGCATTGGTCTCCCTGCAATATGCGATCTTCTTTAGCTGCCAAGTGATTAAATTGCCAAGCTTAAGTTCTAATTGTTTAAATTTATTGGTGCTGGAAACTGATGATAAATTGAATCTGCTCTCAGGAACACCTCTGCTGGGCAGAGTAGTTGTATAGCACCATAAAAACAGAACCTTTTCTAACTTAAACAAATTTACATGGCAACCAATCTATTGTTCTCTGTGATGAATCAGTCAGGGGCATTTTCCTTCTATGCAAAAGTACACTCATTTTATTTCTCTGCTGCTACTCCTACTGCCTCAGGCTCAGATGTAGTAACAGAGCCAAAAAGTCAAAAAAAACGAATAGAACTCTGGCGCGCTGACATTTTATCTTTCTTGACTAAAGAAACCTAGCATAGTATGCTATTTCCTTTCCGGGTACATCAGGCAAATGTCACTAAATGAACATTTCTGTGGCAGAGGTCACTGATTTATTTATATATGTGGTTTTGGAATTAAAATAATAGTTTATGGAAGAAAAACGAAACATTTGGTAAGGGGCAATTCAAGCTATGTAATCAGCCAATACTTGGTTGAAAACATGGGCCCTATCATTAAGAGAAAGATATTTTTAGATCTAGAGCAGAGGAAAACTCTTCCCTCAGTTACTCGGGCATAGCTAGGGGCACATAGGAGGTTGAAAACTGAATGCTCATTTCAAGCTATGAACTGACATGTGCTGGAGTTGGGCATTCAGAGTCTGTGTGACTATGGGGAGGATTTCCACTGTGAGTGTGTTAGTCTAGCTTTCCTTGAACATTCCTACTGGAGTGACTGACAGAATGTTCAACTGGACATGCTGCCTTACCAGAAGAGTGCTCCATCACTCCAGACTAGAAGTAGAAAAGGATGCAAAGAACTGGGGGCTGAAAACATTACACAGTAACTAAAAGGATACTTCAATCAACTGAGGGAGCATCCGGAAATGGGGGCAGGACACATGACCATGGGTGGATTTTTCTCTTTCTTTTCTTTCTATACTGATAGCCCATGACCTGGGAGCCGACACTGAAGGCTCAGTGGTTTTTTTCCAGCACAGGCAGGACCAAAGCAGCCAAGACGTAGTACACGGACTATGGGAGGAAATTAATCCACAGGGTGTGTAGAGACAGGTCTCCCTGCCTCAGTGACCCACACCAGCTCACATTGCTAATTTATGTGAGATTTTTGTTGAACTGGTTGTTTGCTTCTTCTGTCTTTCCTTCTGTCTAGACTTGAAGGACCTCTGTGAAACATTTGGGGAGAACAAAACACATACCAATTTTTAACAGAACCCACTCAACTCCTACAAAGGTTGGCAAGCATAGGCAACCTTCTGGAAGTAAAAGAAAACAGACGAATCATAAGATTTAAAAATTTGGGAAGTATAAATGAAAAGAAGCACTTAGAAAACTTATACTTATCCTTTGACTCAACAAGAACTCTGAACGTTGACTATGGACTGGGCATTATGCCAGGTTAAAAAGAGAAAACGAAGCAGCCCTGAGGCCTTCCTTCATTTGAGGAAGAACTCACCTGCCTCTGATACTGATTTGCTACCAGAATCAAATAACTTTCAGGAATATTCTAACCCACATATTAGCATAATTCAAGGGCCCACTAAACTGATAGTGCAGTAAGAGGGACCAAGCAAAGCTTAAGAATTAGTTGAAAAAAATAAAATTAATTAAAGCCACAGAAAAATCAAATACAATTAAAAACACAGAAAAATCAAATCAGTAAACTACAAAAATAAATTTGATAAAGTCACCCAGAACTCTCATGAAAATACTAAGTAATTTAAATTATGAAAGAAAATGGGAGTGGGGAAATAGAAAGAATAGATGAATACTCTGAAACTCCAACCTGGGATTAATAGGAATCACAGAGAGAAAAAAATATATCTATATTCAAAGTAATGATAAAGGAAAAATTTCCAACCTAAGAAAGGGTCACCTTCTCTGTGGCAATTAACAAGCTATTTCTAATATTTATATTATAAATAGTCTACAATCTTAAAAAAAGCAGACAATGTCAAGTATTAACACTATCTGAATACAACTGGATAATTTTCTAGAAAGGTACAAAATTCAAGTTTCGTATTCTTGTAAGGAGAGAAAAATAATGCATTAGGACATAATGAAGAGTCCAAAATGGACTCACCTTTATTTGTTCAAGAGTCTGCCAATAACGGCAAAAAAAAAAAAAAAGTCAATTCAATGGAAGAAAGAAAAGTATTGTCAATAAATAGAGTGAAAATAATAGGATATTCATATAAAAAAGCTTGATTGTCATGTCACACTATAACAAAAATAATATTTAAGTTTAGATAATAGGCTCAAACTTAGAAGCTAAAATTATAAACCTCCTATAAGAAAACATGGAAGAATATTTCCAAGTTCAAGGTAAGAAAAAATTCTTTATAAACTATTAACCATAAAATTTTTAAAAATGTAAAATTAGTCTTTCTCAAAATTTAAAGCTATTACTGATCAAGAGACGCCATTAAGTAAAGGAGTAGGTAAGACACAGACTGAGAGAAAATATTCATAATACGTATATACATAGAACAAAAAGTGTGTAACTAGAATATATTATTAACCGCTATAATTCAATAAGAAAAACAATAAAAATGGATAAAAGACTTAAATAGACAACTCATACATATGATATAAAACAGCAATAAGAAACAGAATTTCATTTAATCCCATTAGACATTAGAGAAACGCAAAATGAAATCAAACAGGTACATACTACACACTAGAATAACTAAAATGAAAAATAATAACAACACCCAAACTCACTGAGAGGAGAGAAGCTAGAACTCTCGTGTACTTCTGGTGGGGGTAGAAAATGTTACAACTGTTTTGGAAAATAGCTTAGCAGTTTCTTACCATGTTAAAAATATTCCTACTCCATTGTCCAAGTATTTTTCCAAGAGAAAAAAAAAAATGTATGGCCACAAAAAGACTTGTATAAGAATGTTCATAGCAATTTGTTTCATAATAGCCTCAAACTGGAAACAACCCAAATGTTCATCAACAGATTTTTGCATTTAACTCTGTGTAAATTATACATCAATAAAAATAAGAGTTAAAGAGAGGGGGGAAATGCCTGAGTCTGAAAATTCACAATGTAATTCATGCCCTAAGCAAACATAATTGAATCGTACTTAGAAAATAAAGAAGCATCAGATGGCCTTAAGTGGAATAAAATAAAGTTGCATATGGTTTTCTTTCAACAAGACAACCATAGAACACTATACCATAGCATCTTTACTATTATCAATTAAAAGGTAACCTGGCAGCATTTTAATCATTGGCAATAAATTTTTTAATTAAGGCAATAAAAACACAATCTCAGATATTGAAGAACTCTGAAAATACGCAAGTCACCTACATTTTCTTCTAGGAAAAAAAAAAACTACTTCAAGGGAATGCAAAACAATGGGGGAGCTGAGGGATGGGGTGAGGGTGGGAGGGATCAAGGATTAAGCTTGGGAAAATTATCACAGAAAACAATTGGCTGTGACATTAAAATTAGTTATATAGTGATGCACCTAAAAGCCAGGACTTGTATCGAGTGTGCACACAAAGTTGCTCACCAAATACAATATTTTTAAATAAAAGGAATCATTTACTTTTAAAGAGGAAAAATGGAAAGTCTAGGTGTATGACACCAACTTAAATTGACAACGATTTATAAGGAAGAAACAGGGTGCCTGTTGCTCAGTGGTTAGAGTTCTGGCCCTGTGCACTGGGGTGGTGGGTTTGAACATAGCCCAGGCCTGCAAAACCAAAATGAAAAAAGAGAGACAGAGAGAGAGAGAGAGAAGGAAGAAATAAAAGTACCAATCTTCACATTTTCACATACACAGTAAAACATATTCAATTATTTTGTTTGCTAGTTTAATACACATTTTGTGCAAATTTATAATCACAAACATTAAACTAAAAACAGTCTATACATCTTCTAAATCATAGATAGGAATTCAAATAATTGAGGAAAATAACTTAGAACAGCCCATACAACAACAAAAGAAATCATAATTTGTTTTTAAAAACAGGCAAAAAGCAATAGGTACACATGGGGAGAAAATAATACAAAATTAACAATAAAGGTAAAAGTCCCTTACTAAAAAAGCTTCTGTAAGAATGGAACAGTTGATCACATGAGGAGGCGGAGCAAGATGGCGGAGGAGATGCATCCCTGTGTCAACTCTCCTGGTGGTTTCAGAATTTGGAGGAATAGCGGATGAGAGCTGACTGGAGCAAGCTTTCAACATAAACTTCAGTTCAGGGAGAGAGACAACTGCCAGAAGAACCCAACGAAGCTGAAAGTGGGGAGCTGAGCTGAGAGAAGAGATAGATAAACACACATCCTCCCCACCAAGGCAAACCACGACTTCAAGAAAACAAACTCCAGGCTTAGACTGAACCAAAGCGGAATATTCTACAGCTCCCATTGAGTGCCTGAGGCAGATAGGCTGAGACTATCTCTGCTGCCTGGCCACAAAGAGTGGTCACCGAGTGGAGAAGGCATTGACATTACTGGGACTCTGTCAGGCACAAAACTCTGATGAACCCATTGACTTTACCTGGACTCTGGTAGGCACAAAACCCTGACTCACTTGCCTATTGGACAGGACTGGGTTACAGAGTCTGGGTCAACAGAAGTTGGTAGTGGGGTTAACTGAGACTGAGGTTACCAGAGTCCAGCGGCGAAGGGTGAGTAAGGAGGGGAAAGAGGCATCAGCCTCCTTACTCCAAATTTTCTACTGAACAGGCCTTTCTGACTCCTCAGAGCATCAGAGTGAGCCACACTTATACCACCAATAGACTCCTATTATTTAGTTGCTAGAGACCTTGTGATCTTTCCAATCAGGGAGTGGGTACTGACTGGGTCAATAGGTTTGGATCTTTTGATTTGGGCAAATCAGCTGGTGGTCAAGGGAAAATCTATGATGCTCTCGGGATTTTCTCAGGCCCAAATTGTCCTCAGGTGGAACATTCTCCAGTTAGCACTGAGTGCCTAAGATAGTCAAGCCTCAGTTCCCTTTGCTGGTGGGGGTTGAAAAGCAGCAACTGAGTGGAGCTGGCACTGGCTCTACTTTGATTTTGGCAGACACAGAGCCCTGCCACATTTGCTTATTGGGCAACTAGGTCACAGCCCTCTGGGGTCTCCAGTGACTGGGTGTGACAAAGGTACAAGGTAGGGTAGGAGGCATCAACCTCCCTAGAATACTTTATTTGCTAGGCAGATCCCTCTGACCCCACAGAATACCGGAACACGTCATACCTGCGTTGCCAGAAGATCCCTGCTGTACAGTTGCCAGAAACTTCTCGAACTCCCCCACCTGAGAATTGTGTTGACTGTGACACTTGTCTTATATCATTTGAACTGGGCCAATCACCTGAGAAATATCTAAAGTGATACCTTAGTGGTGTGGTTGAGGGAAGGTGTGGTTTTCCTTTCGCAACCATTGCCAGTAAGGGGAGGGGTGACTTAATCGCTGTTACTTCTCCACAGCCAAGATCTTAACCCAGAGTAATTGATTTTCTAAGGTAGAACAGATACTAGGTGTAAACAAAATAGAGACAAGCAGGCCTCTAGGCTCTCAGACCGTAGCATTATATGCATCCTTGGCAAAGTTCTAGGGGAAAAGATACAGACACCAGTCCCAGCCTTTGCTCAAAAAGGCCAGTAAAATGCCACTCGCAGAGCCCCCAACCCAACTTCCTCCTACCAGCTCACCTAGCCAAGCAGAGTAAATCCAGCATGGGGTGGAGCCAGCAGAAAAACTCCGGTAGTAGGAATAATCAGAGTAGAGCAACCCCCCCAAGGAAGGACGTGGCAGAGTTACCTGAAGATCCAACCCATAAAGAG